>JACEFZ010013917.1:0-20000 GCA_014155875.1 Cepaea nemoralis | reverse complement strand
TCTCCACATGGATTATGTTGCAGAGATTTCCAGGATTTTTCAATACAGTACAGACCTGATAAGGCGAACTCACTTGGGACCCAAGAAATAGTTCTTCTTATCGGAAATTACTTTTATAAGAGTTCAAGCAGTTAGTAATGCACGATGTATTGCCTGGCATATTTCGATGCATCTCGTCAGGTACATACTGCAGAAATCGCACAACATAAAGTAAATTAACTAGATAAATCCTTCAAGCTGAAACATACACATGTTCGCACAGTAATGTCAATTGTCTACCACGTTAATTTTAAGCTGACTAACATGTCTTTCTGTTTGCACAAATCTGGCTTGCGTTGATTAATCATTATTGCTTCTGCAAACTTTAACAATCGAGTATTTTGTGTGTTAAACAACACGCGAAAGGCAATGTCTCTGACAACTACATGGCCACTTTCGATAATGTGCCTGCCATTGAAGACGTCAGGCAATAAATCGTGCAATCTATTGTTTGTGTCTTCGTTATTCAAATTCACTACGGGAAAACATTGTTTTGAATTTAGTAATGCATTTATAAACTTACAGTGCAATATTGTTCTTCACAACATAAAATTCGCCACTATCCGAGATGGCATATATTTAGCCAGAACAGCGTCTATACAGCCAATTCAACTCTATTTATTATTTCGTAGTGGTCAGAGAGATTTTATTTGTCTTTGAACACAAAAGTCTTTCAACCCCAATCAGAGAAGACTTTGCTTTCGATTACAAACCCCAGTACCAGAGGATGAATGACATTCTCTCATACATTACTTTGTGCGAAAACAATATTCCGTCTGTAATTCGTGCCCGACTTCTCAGCGGGAATCGAGTGTCTAAGCCACTCCATTATCGCTTGATGCAGCTGATCAATGATAAGGAAGATAACGAAAAGAAAAATAAAAAAACATCGTGCGCGGCTTCTAAGCATTCAGACATCCCATCTACAGACATTTGTCTGGATCTCAAGCCAAGTCCACGCAGGGGTCCGTGGTAATGAGAGAACTCATTGGTTTGGCTTCTCAAGCAGCCAAAGCGAGCGGGTTACGTTTGGCTGCGAAATCAATACAGCAGTTTATAGATGACTTCATTCATAGTGATAACACATAATTCATGAATAAACGTAACACAAAAATAAGCTGGAATTTGGAATTCCTATCGCTTGAATCAGGACAAGAAAGACAAATACATTTTACTAATATTTTATGTTATTCAACTAAAATGTACAATATTTAAAAGGGGGAGAGCACCCATAAATAGGAGAGTCAAGCAAATGAAGAAATACGGGAAAGAAATATAATTGTTTGATGACATCATTCTTAGTCATAACACAGGATTGATGAATCAACATAACATAACAATAAGCTGGAATAAGGAATTTCCCACGCTTGAATCATGCTTTCATTTATGAACAGGACAAGAAAGACTAATACATTTTAGTAACATTTTCTGCTATTGATTTAACAATTGACAATATATGAAAGGGTAAATGGCAAACATAAATAGCAGATTCAAGCAAATGAAGCAATGCGTGTAAGAAAGATAAAATTACCCGAAGCACTTAGTGACATTTGGGAGTAATTGAAAATTACATTTCTTCAAACAACAGAACAGGTCAAGAGGAAAAGAACAAAAACCGGGATAAATAAAAACTATGGATAAACCACATGGAGGGGAATGACTGGAGGAAAAAAAAAAACAACAACAACAGACGCTCTTCAAAGCTGGGGTATCAGCACGGCCCGGAGAAACACGATATCACATGCCATTTGGCACGTGACTTTCTGATAACGATGGTTGGGAAAGAATTGAGCCGAGTTATCGAGTCTTAGATATCAAATTCTATAGCTGACAGCTCACACAAATTATTTTAACCTGATGTTCGTGGCGTTTCTTGCTTCCCATGGAGATTGTAAACGAATAAAGTCGAGATTCCACAGCGACTTAACAACTGAGCCATATTATTTATTCATTCACGTGCAAACAACGTCACCTCTTCCACATGGGTTGAAGGGGACGTGACCACCTCGTGTTAGATTGCAGGATGTGTTTCATTGGACGAATTATAGCATCAAAATTGCTCAATAATTCACTGAGCATTTTTCTTTTTTTCTTACTCTTCGCCTTGGTCTAGTTCTTACCTGGTTCTTGTTCTTTATCCTTTTCTGGTACTTGTTGTTGATGTTTCTTCTTCTTCTTCTTCTTCTTCTTCTTCTTCTTCTTCTTCTTCTTCTTCTTCTTCTTCTTCTTCTTCTTCTTCTTCTTCTACTTCTTCTTTTCTTCTTCTTCTTCTTCTTGTCTGGTGCCAGGTCTGCAGAGAACATACGCGATTTCGACTTTCCAATTGTCTGCATCATGCGATGTCTTCATGAAAAGTCCAGCTATTTCAACTCGCCTCATGCATTTGTCTCATCTCCTCATTCACTCTTATCTAGTATTTCCCGCACTGAAGACTAATTTCTGTGTTAGAATTTAAAAACAAAACCATAACAAACAGATATTTTTTAAACACTATCAAAGGGACACGTTTAGCGCACATTTCTGTTACGCATTCAGACATCCCATCTACATACATGTGTCTGATCTAAAGCCAGGTCCACGCAGGGGTTCGTGGTAATGAGAGAACTCATTGGTTTGACTTCCCAAGCAGCCAAAGCTAGCGGGTTACGTTTGGCTAAGAGATCAATACAGCAGTTTATTGATGACTTCATTCATAGTGATATCACATACTTGATGAATCAATATTACACAATAAATAAGTTGGAATCAGGAATTTTCCTCTCTTGAATCACGCTTCCACTTATAGACAGGGGAAAAAAGACAAATACGTTTTACTAAATGTTCTTTATTAAACTAAAAATCCACAATATTTAATAGGGGAAGTATAAACAGAAAATAAGAGATTTAAGCATATAAAGAGAACCTGACCGGGAAAACTTATTGACATATGAGAGTAATTGAATAATTACATTTCTTCCGAACAACAGCACAGGTCAAGAGGGAAGAACAAAAAGACCGAATAAACAAAAACTATGGAATGGAATGAAAGGAAGAAACCAGATCCAAATCAAAGCTGGGGTGTTAACACGGCCGGGAGAAACACGATGAAACATGCAATTTGGCACGTGTCTTCCTGATAACAATCGTTAGGAAAAGATTGAGGCGAGTTATCGAGTCTTAGATATCAAATTCTATAGCTGACAGCTCACACAAATTATTTTAACCTGATGTTCGTGTCATTTCTTTCTTCCCTTGGAGATTATAAACGAATAAAGTCGAGATTCAACGGTGACTTAACTGAGCCATATTATTTATTCATTCACGTGCACACAACGTCACCTCTCCCATATGGGTTGAAGGGGACGTGGCCATGACGTGTTAGATTGCAGGATGTGTTTCATTGGAAGAATTATAGCATCAAATATGACCCATAATTAATCGAACGTTTATTGTTTCCTGCAATTCTCCTTGTTCTTGTTTTTTGTTCTTTACTTTCTCCTTGCACTTGTTATTGTTTTTCTTCGGCCACAGTTGCTGCTGCTGTTGCTCCTCCTCCTTCTCATTCACATTCATCCTCTTCTTTTACTTGTTTGTTGCAAATTAGCAGCGAACATCGTCGATTACGACTTTAAAATATTTTGTATCACGTGATGTCGTAATGAAGTTGATGTTGCTGGCATTATCATTTGCTGTACAGCCGTTTCAGCTCTCTTCGTGCATCTCCCTAAATCTCCTCTCCCACTCATATTTATTACTTTCACTTTAAAGGCTAATTTCCTGATTATAATTGTTTAAAAAAAGATAAAAGCAAGATATTTCCTTGTAGCAACAGCAACATGACACGTTTGACGTGCTGGTCTGCTATGCATTCGGACATCCTATCTTCATACATATTTATGGACCTCAAGCCAAGTCTACGTCCGTCCCCCTAGTAATGAAAGAACTCGTTAGTTTGGGTTTTAAAGCAACCAAAGCGAGCGAGTTACGTTTGGCTAAGAGATTAATGCAGCAGTTTATTGATGGCTTCATTCTTAGTGATAATACATATGTGATGAATCAACATTACCCAAAATTAAACATGAATCATGAATTTCCCTTGTTTGAATCAAGTTTCCACTTGTGGACAGGGAAGAAAGACAAGTACATTTTGCTAATAATTTCTGTTATTGAACTAAAACTGGATAATATATAAAAGGAGGAAAAGCATACACAAATAGAACATTTTAGCGAATAAAGCAATACGAGAAGGAAAGAAAAACTGACACGAAACACCTAGTGACAATTAAGAGTAATTGAATAATTATAGATCTTCCTAACAGCAGCTCGGGTCAAGAGGATACAACAAAAAGAAAGGGGAAACATAAACTATGGATCATCCACATGGAGTGGAATGAATGGACGATACCAGGCCCGATCCAAAGGTGAGGTATCAGCACGCCCGGGAGAAACACGATATCACATGTCATTTGGCACGTGACTTCCTGATAACGATCGTTAGTGAAGAATTGAGCCGAGTTGTTGTGTCTTAGAAATCAAATTCTGTAGCTGACAGCTACCACAAATTAGCATACCCTGATTTTCCACGGTGACTTAACTAAGCCATATCATTTAGTCATTCACTTGCACACAACGCTACCTCTTCCACATGGGTTGAAGGGGATATGACCGCCTCCTGTTAAATTTAGAAGATGTTTTTAATTGGAAGAATTATAACATCAAGGGTTCCTCCATAATTCATGGAACAATTTTCTTCTTTTTCCCACCCATCTACTTCTTCTTATTTTTCAGCTACTGTTGCTTCTATTGCTATTCCTCCTACTCACCCCTGTTCTGCAACGAACATCAACGATTACGACTTTCCAAGTTTCTGTGTCCTCTGATGTTGTAATGTCGTTGGTGTAGCTTTCAATATAATATTTGATCACCTATTTCAGTTCTCCTCATGCATATTCCTCGATCTCCTCTGTCAGCTCTCTTGTCTACTATTTCCACACTAAAGAATAATTTCGTTATTCTGAATTCTTTGTTGCAATATTCAGAAAACGCGCTGGTTTGCTAATTTACTATGAGATATCCACACGCATTGATTGGCCCTCATAAAAGAAGAAGAAATAATTAGAGATTAGTAGAACACACAAGGCAACATACAAATAGAAAGCTACCATACCGGGATTTCAACCTGTCACCTAAAAATGATGGAGCGACTGGCCGAGTAGCTAGAATGCGAAGTTCGTCGGGAGACCCGGGTTTCGAATCCTCAGTAAGTTGTGGATTTTTCTGTTTCTGTCGGGATGAAAAATAAAATGTATTAACTTGCACAATTCACGGCGACTGCACTAACCAGGCGGCCTTTATTTCTCAGGCTCAAGATAATTTTGTCCTACACCGCAAGGTGCAATTGGCAGTAGATGAGAGTTACCTATAAATGTCCCACTGCATGAAAAGATGTGCTTTGACGCATGACCACCTCGAAACTCCTTATTAACGGTGTCATCATTTGTCAGGTCTATCTTCTACCTGAACATACATCTATGGAATACGGACATAATTCCTATCCGACGATTGAAATAGCACCCTAGGTTTTAACATTTCCTCAACAATTGATATTTATGTGTTTTTAGCTCGCTGCTGATGGTATACTTATTGTGTATTCCTCTCCCAATTTTGCCAACCAGGCATTACCTAGTTTTCTCCCCTTGCCTTTGTTATAATTAAAGCCTTCAAATTGTCGCTACATTTTTGTGTTCATTTCAGTTTCTTTGAAAACTACATTTCCACAGCCAATAGAGGTTTATCAGGTTTCCTACGCCGAATACAAGCTCGTTAAAGAACATTTTTAAAATATTGATGTAATATGCGCTAAAAATAATAACCATCTAGATGAAGTAAATTGAACACATAGCTATGCATGAAGTAGAGATACTAATGAATAAGTTGGTTAACAGTTCAATTCACCATGACATTCACTGTGATGTGTGATAAAGTTGGGAATGATGTGATAAATAAAACCATATAAAGTAGATGTGTAAACCTGTCGGCATCCCACTGGCCTTTACAATTTTAAAACGATGTTCTGATACCCATCTTTCTGAGAAAGGTTCCATCCCTGGGGCCATGTGCATAAAGAAAACTCATCACCTCGAGGTAAATTAGAACGGAAGACCACCAGGTCGTTATGGGAGAAGGCTTCCAGAAGGTTCAGTGTGGATAATATCCTCCTCAATATAAATCATTCTTGGGAGGAGGTGACTGAGAGGTTGAGGTGTCCGCCTCATGCTCAGAAGTTGCGTGGTTCGGGGTCAGCATGGAACTGGACATTTCCTCAATATATATTAGTATCTAATATTATCACACATCCCGCTGGTCACTTTGCTAGTGAAACTGGACGCATACCTGCAAGGGTTCGAAATGAGTAGTGGGCTCAATTGCTGCCTGCATTGAAAGGGTGCTATCCTTTTCTAGGGGTATTAGTTGTAACTTCATCATCATCATCATGTTGTCCCAGTGGTTAGTTTCTGACTCTTCTTTCTGCCGCATCTCAGACTCTGCATTTAGCTATGCGGCCTCCCTTCACTGATTGTTACTTTCAGGCTTTACTTGACTGATAGTCGAACTATTTCATTCTACCCGACCATCATGGCCCACTGTTATAACTCAAACTTCATACATCTTTGATAACGCAACACGAGTGCAGTTGCTTGACGATCTATTCCTCAAAACGGTTTACTCGTAATTACACACACAATTATGCAACACTGTATCACAAATCTACACCACATATCTACACGAATACTATGACAACGGCATAATGCAAGCTGTAACTATCTTCCTTAGCATGGTGCGTCCGCACACAACAACACCCATGACTCGAATGTCCTTGTCACCTTCGCAAATTGTGCGTATTTCCTCCGGCGACAATCTCGGCGTGCGCCACGTGGGTCACAACCCACGACTGTCACGTCCTTCCGCGTGACCATCTTTCAAAATGCCAAGAGCTCCAATTCGACTCATGGCAATACCCCTCTCGGTATATTGAAAAAAAATACATAATGTTTCGTGTGCAAGTCGTTGCGTAAAACATTCCACTGCAGATGAAAACTGCAAAGAGTAGATCGTCAGGGCGCTGCCGTGGCAAAATTGGTAGAAACAAACTTTTACCCACGGGTTAATAGAACCCATTTGCTTTATTGAATTATGTCTAGAAGATGGATGGACACCTTACACAAATTCATGCCGAAGTAGGACATACTGAACTGTCAAGTGCCTAACTTGGTGTAACAGACTTCCCTCGACATAGGAACGAAGAAAGAAAGGATATGGCAAGCTAACAAACAAAGGCGATTATGACTGGTCTTATTTATAATTACAAGATTATAAGATTTTCAAACGGGTCCTTCCAGTCATGATTATGCAATTTTTATCTCCGAAAATATACGTTATCTTCCTTTTCTGCCTTCTGCTTCCCATTGGTGAATAGCACCAACCAACTCACGCCGAGGCGTCCTATCTCTTGCTATCTCTGTAGCTCTCCCCGTGTCTTCCCATTATTATTCTGCTCTGTAATTCTCTCCTCCGTGTGTTTGTAGGTCTCCTACCTCTTCGCTTGCCTGATGGCTTCCAGTACAGATAACGTCTAGTTATATTGTTCTCAGATTTTCTTGGACAGTGCTCTAGAGAGCGCCAACATCGTTTCTTCACTTCTTGATTCAATGTAATTTGTTTAGTTCTCTTGATGAGCTCTACATTGGTGATTCTGTCATGCCATTTTAATCCCACTATGTTGCGCAGATGCCAGTTAATGAATATTTCTAGTTTATTAGTTGGTTGTTTCCATGTTTTTGACCCTTACAGTAGTACTGATTTAACTTTGGAGGGGAGGCATGTAGTCTGCTCTGTTCAAGGGGAACAGAACCTAAGGCCTATCCACGTCAATGTGGAAGCACAAGACTCGAGTCTAGTGCTTCCACATTGACGTCGATAGGCCTTAGGTTCATACCAGAATACGATCAGCGTTGCCAGTAGTGGGTTGTGCTCAATATTTAAATCTCAAATCCCGAAACAACCAAATACATCAATTTTTTACATTGTCAAAACAATACCAGTTGTAAAATAATCTAACATTCAAAATATGAGGTTATGTTAGAGATTAACATGAACATAAATCTTTAACGAGACTGCTGTTTGTTTTCAATTTTAAACCTGGTTTCATTCAACATGAGAAGGATTTGACATTCTCTTTATCGTATCATTCGCTTTCCCGGTGACGTGTATGGAGTGACGCAACCTCACGTGCACCTGAATAACTGACATGAGAATGGAAACAAATGTTTCATTTTTGACAAAGGAAACTGGAGAAAACCAGAGAATATGGCATTTTCAGGTTGATCAATTTGCACAGTGGAGCAGACGTGAGCGTGCTTGTAAAGCTGCATGATGTCTGATAACTGTATTGGGTATTATATTCAGCGAACGGAGCCAGGAAGAACCACGCATATGACAATGATTTGTAATTGTGCGTTGTTAAAACGAACAGCAAAACTAATATTGCATGGTTGAAATGCACACAACAGTTCCTGTGTTAATGGACTTGGTATTAAAATAATTTTAATAAGGAAGAAATCGTAATCAAAGTATATATTATTTTTCTTTTCTTGAATTTCAACAAAATATCGCCAAGGTCAGTTTACATTTTATAGACAAGGAATTGCCAGGATCACTGACATATAACAACTTGGTCATTAACCAAGATGTTTCATCAGACAAAAATATTACTGCATATTTTATTAAAGACATTTTATATCTGTTTTAGTGAACGCGTTGGCGAAGTTGATAGGCAACTGATAATGTCAAGAGCATAGTTAGACGAATGTTTGATATTCTTTGTCCCCATTGTTGCGGAAAATGACCACGTTTTTTGTCAATTATCGTGTTGGTACTGTGGTACTGAGGTAGTTCGTTAGACCAAGGTTGGAACCATGTCTCACATTGATGCAAGAGGTGAACCGACTGACGATCAGACGGAATTTTAAGAGAAAAACAAAGTTCGTTGCATATCCTTTACAGAACGTAGCAGTCAACTTCAGCATTGTCCGGCTGTTTGTGATTCCTGGGCAATAGTAGTTTGAACAGTGCAACAGTTTCAACACTAGTTTGACATTGCTTTCTGAACGACCTGTACTGTTACCATTGTAACTAAACCAACGCAATGCGGTCTGCCTCCAAATCGCCAGGAGCTGTGTTTCAGACGGAGTTAGCATTTTTTTAAATATATTTGAGAATAGCACGGAAATAAAAAGAAGGCGTGGGAATCGATGTTGAAAGCTAAATATAACGCCTTCGGAGTCAATTACTTTTGCATTAAACAGGGTAATCCAAAGCAGAAGCTGAGGTATGGGTGTGAAATGGGGCGTCTTCATATACCTTAGGCTGCGGCATAATGTGGCCATGTGGCAGGTTCCTTGACAGTAAATTCCCAGAAATTGCTGAAAATGATCCACTAGTCATTTTATGAGACGATTCCAGTCAAATTTCTCTGAAAATCAGTATCCGAACACTGCTGGAATTTAAGCTGTACCGCCGTATTGATTAGCAAGTACACTAACCACTGTGAACCGCAGCACATTACAATGATTAAAGAAGGAAGAGACGAATAATCGTAGATAAAATCAGTGATGTACAAGTAAATTTGACGTTAGAAGGAGGACAAGAACAAACTAAGAACGAACGAACGAACGAACTTTATTTTCAAAGGGTAACAAATTGGGCACGCAGGCTCGTCTTACATTCGGCCCTTCCATTCACTCATCTTTCGTTCATCAGTGCATAGGGCATTCACATAGGAAAAAAAACATTGTACAATGAATGTTGTAAACATAAACAATGCATGTTACCATGTTATGAGACAAATCCCCCACCCACCCACCCGTCCCCTATCCATCCGTGTGTCCCCCACACACACATCCACCACCCAACCACACACATACCACATACATGCCCCCATCGATCCACCCATCCCCCTCACACACCCCACATACACCATCTCCCCACCTACACACACATCTCCCACCAACCACACATCCCTCCACACACATCTCCCCACCCACACGCACACATCCTTCACCAATCCCATAACCTACCAACACTCACCCACCCACATATCCTACCCAACCACACATCCCGCCACCTTCACCCATCTCCCCACCCACACGCACACATCCTCCATCTATCCCATAACCTACCAACACTCACCCACCCACATATCCTCCACCACCCACCCACACACCCCAACCACTCAGCCAAACACACATCCCTCAACCACATATCCAACACCCACACACACACATTGACGCCACCTCACATATCCCGCACCTACCCACACACAAAACCCGCACCCACCCAAACATACCACACTTACACACATCCCCCACCCACACAATTTCCCCACCCACACATCCCCCACCCACACATCCCGCACCCACACACACACACACATCCCGACCCGCCCCAACCTACACACACTCACCCTCCCACACATCCTGCACCCATCCACTCGCCAAGCACCCCTCCCCCCCCCCGATCTCCAATCCACAATCACACATCCCTTAACTACACATCTCACCACCCATACACTCTCACAAACACATCCCCACACCCATACACACATCCTCACCCACCAACACATTCCTCTTTCAAAAATACACACCTCCCACCTAAACACACCCCACCACCCACTTATACCCCCGACACACACACACCCGCCGCTCATACACATCTTCTCACCCACACACACATCCCCCACCCATACACACATCTCTCACACACATCCTAAGACAGAGGGGGAGAACGAGTATGAGTAGGAGAGCTACAGCAGCACCAGAAGAAGCAGCAGAAAAAGAGTGAAAAGAGCAGTAGCAGCAGGAGGAGAACAAATATGGTATAGGAAGAAATCGAGGAGGAGAAGGAGAAAGAAGAACGATAAGACGAGGAGGAAAAGGAGATAGAAGAACGATAAGTCGAAGATGAAGGTGATGAATAAGAAGAGAAAAGAAGAAGCTAAAGCGAATGATACGAGTAAATAATTCAACAAGCAACCGAAATTCGCCGGGTCTTCCTTTCATTTATTGTTGGATAGAAAACTGTGTAGCTTTCAGCGTATAGAGGGAACACAATCTAGAGAATAAACATGCCATTTAAAATATCTGCGTCACAGATTTCCAAGTTCTAGTCTGTTAATGAAAGTGGCTTTAATAACAGCAACGGTTGCCCGCGTGAGCGTAGACTATCACAAATGATAGGCTAGCAGCTGACAGATTGAAGAAAATGCAGCAGCGACGCCTTTATTCAAAAGTACGCAGTTTAATCCACAAAACGCTACGTGTTTTCCCGTTATCTTCGAATACAGCCGTAGTTCATTTATGTGTTACTACTTCTAGTGCACCAAACTGGTTTATGCGGTGTGGATTACTTTTCCCTGTTACCAATGTCCCTCTCCATCAGGCGAACGCACTCCAACTTCTGAGGTAGTTGTAATTTACGCCTCCAAGTCGAGGACGAGAAGTCAACATTTTAGTAAACTGACCAGTGTTGTGGTTTAACCCGCTACTTCGGCATCATCACACCGGATGCATTAGAAAAAGCGATCGTACCCGCCAACCATGCTGAAGCTACATATTTAATTCATGCTGTGACAACCGAGGCATTATACGATTCTTGGTTACTCATTACACAATACCTACTTTGGTTTTTTTTTTTTTTTCTTTAAACAAAATATCACTCTTGTTGAGAGCTGGGGTAGCGCTGTGGCTAGCACTCTTGCCTGCCGACACGATGGTCCAACGTTCGGACCACCATCGAGGCAGCGATGTTTTTCTAAATCTTACAAGGGCTGGCATATTCAACCAGTCTACAGTGGGCACAAGGACATGTTGCGGGAAATAAAAGGCGGCCGGCGTAATGTTGACCACACCAGACACCAAGGGGGTCTTCGTGGCGAAGTTGTTAATCCGCCCGCCTCGCGCTCCGAAGATTGAAGGTACGATTTTGGGCTCCGACATTCAGTTCACAAATTCAGTTTTCTCGGAGACTCCTGGGGGATGTCGTCTTTGAAGCTACGGAGTTCATGCTCTGTGCGACAGTTACGACAGGCCGTCTTGTGGAAAGATATCTAGCAATATTGTATAACACCCGGTGGAATCAAGTCAATCCTCTCACCTTTAAACCCTTTAAAAGCCATCGATTGCCGATTGGTCTATAAAAGTGTGGGTTTATAATTATAACCCTGATACACTAAAAGGCCTAGAATAGTAGCTTTCAGTGTGCATATGACATTACCTGCACATGCATATGCCCGTAAATGTCCCAGATAATGCACCGATAATTTTAGCACTGTGCGCGAACTCCGTCGCATCGACAAGAATCAACATGAGTGCAAACCAGAACCACACACGCTACACATTCATTCATTCAATAGCATGTCCTTTCCAGAACTTCGCACCCATATCAGCCGTCGGGAAAATTTCTGGGTCATAAGCAAGATGTGCCGCGTCCGATACGCTCATCTGGAGATCATCGACCACATGCTACACCCATCTTCTCTTTGGCTTTCCTCTTCTTCTATTGCCGGACATATACTCATCCATAATTATTATCTCCAAATTTGCATCAAGTTACCAAAGCATTTCATTGTTCTTTGTGTGATTGTCGTTAGTAGCCAACCTTCTTTAATGTTAAGTTCTTGTTGTATCGGTGCATTTGTTCTTTATTGGGATGGTTATTAAATTTCAAATGTCAGTCAAGGCAGCAGTCTATTTGCCTTCCCAATCACCTGATGAGTTTTCGTTTGCGCAACCTGGGTCTTCCGACTTGTTCGCCTTTGTCCGAGACGGCTGGACATTCTATCCACTACTCCCGAACCAAGGAGAGAAGACACCATCCTTGTCTTATGTGTAAGAATGCACGCCGTGGATAGAGACAGGTCTCCATAAGCCAGGCACAGAAACTGTAGCCTCGGAACTTCTCGGTTCCTCCTCCCCCAGAGTACAGTTTGTACTTCCCTGAAGTTCTTAAACTCCATCTATCAGTCACCTTAACGTAGCCTGCCCTATTAAGTTACTTTAAGTAGCCCAGTGGTAATATAGTAATTTTTTTTTTAAATTCTGTATACCCTTGCGAATAAGAACCTTTCATAGGTTTCATAAGTTCAAATGACTACTGCCTGGAACATAAAGAGTTAAAATCTGACAATATCTTTCAAGGGTTTTAAAAACGTTAGCTGCATATCCTTTACAGGACGTAGCAGTCAACCCAGCATTTTTGGCCGTTCGTGATTCCTGGGCAAATTTACTTTCAGTAGTTTGCCATTGATTTCTTAACGACCGGCACCCATACCATTTCATAAAAAACCAACACAGGATGGTCTGCAGCCAAATCGCCCGCAGCTGTGTTTCGAACGTGTTATGCAGGATAACGAACTGCGTCCGTAAATCCTTCACCACGGAGCCGGCTACTAGAGTTTCTTTTAATTTTTAAAAATTTTTATTTGTTATTGTTGTTATTGTAAGATGCCTGAACTAGCCATAAAGCATGGCAATAGATCTCCGTTCAAACATTAAAACATAAAGCACGGCAATAGATCTCCGTTCAAACATTAAAACATAAGCATGGCAATAGATCTCCGTTCAAACATTAAAACATAAAGCACGGCAATAGATCTCCGTTCAAACATTAAAACATAAAGCATGGCAATAGATCTCCGTTCAAACATTAAAACATAAAGCACGGCAATAGATCTCCGTTCAAACATTAAAACATAAAGCACGGCAATAGATCTCCGTTCAAACATTAAAACATAAAGCATGGCAATAGATCTCCGTTCAAACATTAAAACATAAAGCATGGCAATAGATCTCCGTTCAAACATTAAAACATAAAGCATGGCAATAGATCTCCGTTCAAACATTAAAACATAAAGCATGGCAATAGATCTCCGTTCAAACATTAAAACATAAAGCATGGCAATAGATCTCCGTTCAAACATTAAAACATAAAGCATGGCAATAGATCTCCGTTCAAACATTAAAACATAAGCATGGCAATAGATCTCCGTTCAATTATTAAAACATAAAAGCATGGCAATAGATCTCCGTTCAAACATTAAAACTAAAGCATGGCAATAGATCTCCGTTCAAACATTAAAACATAAAGCATGGCAATAGATCTCCGTTCAAACAATTAAAACATAAAGCATGGCAATAGATCTCCGTTCAAACATTAAACATAAAGCATGGCAATAGATCTCCGTTCAAACATTAAAACATAAAGCATGGCAATAGATCTCCGTTCAAACATTAAAACATAAAGCATGGCAATAGATCTCCGTTCAAACATTAAAACATAAGCATGGCAATAAATCCCCGTTCAAACATTAAAACATAAAGCATGGCAATAGATCTCCGTTCAAACATTAAAACATAAAGCATGGCAATAGATCTCCGTTCAAACATAAAAACATAAAGCATGGCAATAGATCTCCGTTCAAACATTAAAACATAAAGCATGGCAATAGATCTCCGTTCAAATTAAAACATAAAGCATGGCAATAGATCTCCGTTCAAACATTAAAACATAAAGCATGGCAATAGATCTCCGTTCAAACATTAAAACATAAAGCATGGCAATAGATCTCCGTTCAAACATTAAAACATAAAGCATGGCAATAGATCTCCGTTCAAACATTAAAACATAAAGCATGGCAATAGATCTCCGTTCAAACATTAAAACATAAAGCATGGCAATAGATCTCCGTTCAAACATTAAAACATAAAGCATGGCAATAGATCTCCGTTCAAACATTAAAACATAAAGCATGGCAATAGATCTCCGTTCAAACATTTAAACAGTCATGTAGAACACTTCTGCTGACCATGTATTGTATTGCTGAAGGCATCAACATTCCATGGAATGGATTCTGCAAAAAAAAAAAAAAATACAAACTAGAAGTTGCACAAAGAACACATAAACAGGTAACATATTCCAAGAAACACATCTTTCCATCGATATTGTCATCAAGTGTGTCCTGCCAGCTGGCTGGAGTGAGGGCTGGTCTGGTTCCCAAGATCAGTTCCGCGTCTAGCGTTCGTTGTCTCGGATGGCTGTGTGAGGTGCACCAAAATGGGATCTTTCCAGTCAACGCAAGTTAGCGAGGCAGGCGTTTCGAGAATGTAACCGCATCGTGCAGCCAGGGTCGTGGTTTCAGCGGGCAAAAGAGCAAATTTGTACGACCGTTCAACAAAGTCTCGATAAGCGCCCACTCTCTCTCTCTCGATGAGTAGTGGGCCTGCAGTCAGTAAACTGGTATAGCTTTTCGGGTGAGGGCTGGTCTGGTTCGCAAGATCAGTTCCGCGTCTAGCGTTCGTTGTCTCGGATGGCTGTGTGAGGTGCACCAAAATGGGATCTTTCCAGTCAACGCAAGTTAGCGAGGCAGGCGTTTCGAGAATGTAACCGCATCGTGCAGCCAGGGTCGTGGTTTGAGCGGGCAAAAGAGCAAATTTGTACGACCGTTCGACAAAGTCTCGATAAGCGCCCACTCTCTCTCGATGAGTAGTGGGCCTGCAGTCAGTAAACTGGTATAGCTTTTCGGTCAGTCCTGCCGGCGTAGCTTGAAAGCTCGTCGGTAGGCGTCCAGTGGTTTTGCATGTATCACCTTGTACCGAGAGGGTGCGTTTTTGCGATGCTACTCTTGGCTTGCGTGTGCGTGAACGGCTGTCCTGTCAGTGGCCAGATGCATTGCGAGCTGATGAGGCTCAGCCGTAAATCGGGAGATTTGTTCGCAACTTAGACTAGCAATATCTTCTGTGGGCAGTTTCTTGCTAGCCACATGTGTATGTGGTCTGTTCTGGCGGTCAGTACGTCTCGGCGATGGATATCTGGTTGATCCTATCAGTAGTCATACGCTCATTCGCTTGTCGCTACGCTTGTCTTAACACTGAAAATTTAAGGAATTGACGGAAGGGCCGTTTGCACGAGGCTCTCGAGAGCCAATATATACAGGGATAACTGGCCGTGGCAGCCTAACGTCCACTGCATCTGTGTCCGTCTCCAGTCGTCTTGCCATGCTCGCCACTGGAACCAGATGGACGCAGACGAGAGAGCGAGGTCGATGGAGTTGCGCGACCACTACCTCGCTATAATCCAAACTAAAGCGCAAGTCATTCGTTCTTCATCAAATCAAAAGATGCAATGAATGAACTGGTCTTCGTCATTCGTGATGGACGAACATCCTGTCAGCTGGCATAGAAGTTCATGTTTCTTCACAGATCTCCGCCCTAGGTGTTCTGGATCAATACTGGTGATGATATTCCCCATGCCACCGTCTCAGTCCATCCAGCATCATTTCTCTGTCTGACCCTGCCTCTTCTCTCTATAATCGTTCATATCGTAACGATATTTTCCACTTTCCCTCTCCTCATTATAGAATTAAAGAACGCATGTTGTCTCTGTTTTAATGTTAAATATATTTTTCTACTTGCTTTAAACTCGTCCTGGCAATCTTTCAGAGATGTGGCTTTCAAATTCAGAGAATACCGATGATTTCTATCTGACAGAAAGGAAATGTAAATATGAGGTGTACTTACGTTCCTTTGTAACAATACAAGAGCACGGCACATGCCGATATATACGGAGGGAGAAGGGCACATAGCTTCTCCTGATGGCCCTGGTCTTGGGTTCCATCCGCATCTGGATTCGAATATGTAAAATTAATCTGGGCTTCCAAGTTCACTCAGCCTAAATTTGGTACCTGACTAAGTCTTGGAAAGTAAAGCGGCTGATACTGACCACATCAGGCACTGAGTGCAGACTGATCTATAACAATATTGGTCTAGCACAATGCGCCCAATACGCCTTAAAGAGTCTAAAATGGTCGTTTATTCTCCCCCCCCCCCCCCCACTAACTGAAGTACTACAGCCGCAATTATCGCCCACTTGTGCTAAACACTATCTCGTGTAAAGAAAAGCTGTTGGTCTGTGGAGATCTCAATGGCCATCCACAGAGCCAGGGATCTGACCAGACGGACAATGGGAGAGAAGAACTTGAGAACAGACAAGTTGAAACTGGATGTCTTGAAATAAACCACCCTCTCCCCACGCCCCATCATTACACGGCAAAAGCTTTTCTAATGTGTATCATCACCATAAGCGGAAGCCACCCACTCTCTATCATTTCCATTTCTTCCGTTTCCGATGAAAGTAATTAATGGACCCAATTTCCAGATGTGAATCGTAATGAGTAAATGGTGTTGTCTCCATAACTATAGACCAGTCTGCAATCGGAGAATGATGATGTCAATGTTACGTCGACCCCATTTAGTTCGTAGGAACATTATTTGGTATCCATTTAGGCTGGGGCGACCTAGGAGCCATGTCAGCGTAAACAAACAGCCCCGCCGATCTGGATAGGTATCTATAAATTTTGTGTTGTACTTTATTACGTTTTATCCGGATAGGTATCTAAACATTTTGTGTTGTACTTTATTATGTTTTATCTGGATAGGTATCTATACATTTTGTATTTTACTTTATTATGTTTTATCTGGATAGGTATCTATACATTTTATGTTCTACTTTAATATGTTTTATCGGGATAGGTATGTATACATTTTATGTTGTACTTTATTATGTTTTATCTGGATAGGTATCTATACATTTTGTGTTGTACTTTACTATGTTTTATCTGGATATGTATCTATACATTTTGTGTTTTGCTTTATTATGTTTTATCGGGATAGGTATGTATACATTTTATGTTGTACTTTATTATGTTTTATCAGTATGTTTGTGTTGTTATAACTAAAACATCGGACATATGTAGCGTGATATATGTTCTTGTATTGTTTCTTGTCTTAGACGTTATGATACACATATTTAATTATTTTCCAACTTATTCGATATTCACTCACGCGTGGGATATATTATTTACATGTTTTTATGATTTCTGCTTTGCCTTTCCTGGGGTTTTGTATTGTATGCGCACGAAGTATTGTTTGTTATCTCTCTGTATAATACAAACATGCCCGTTTATTTAATTTTGTATTCATACATTAATCCAAACATGCCAGTTTGTTTAAATTTATATTCTTACATTCTGTCTTTCTTATTTATTTCGATTGATATTGCCACATGCTGCTACAGTCAGTATCTTTCTTATGTGTTTAAATGTGTATTGTATATTGTATATTGTCACATCCTGCTGCTGTCAGTTTAGTTAAAGTTAGTTGCATATCCTTTACAGGACGTCGCAGTCAACCCCAGCATCTTTTGACTGTTTGTGATTTCTTGGCAAGTTTACGTTCAGTAATTTGCCATTACTGTCTGAACGACCGGCACTTATACTCGTCTTTTATAAAAACCAACACAAGGCTGCCAGAAAGCCCGCAGATGTACCTCGAAAGCGGCACGCGAGATCACGAACTGCGTCCGCAACTCCTTCGCTGCAGCCAGTATCTTTGTTATTTGTTGTCAGTATCTTTCTTATGTGTTTTAATTTATATTATTACATCCTGACATTCAAAATGGTTCTTTGTTTTTTCATTGTATTGTCGCATGGTACCGCAGCCAATATGGTTCTTATTCGCTGTTTAGCATGGCCTCTAAGATGATTAAGAAACACTGAAGACCCAAGAGGGAAAAAAATAAAATTAATTACCATTAGTAGTATCTTGATAATGTACATCTAGAGAGAGAGAGAGAGAGAGAGAGAGAGAGAGAGAGAGAGAGTGAGTGAGAGAGAGAGAGAGAGAGAGAGAGAGAGAGAGAGAGAGAGAGAGAGAGAGAGAGAGAGAGAGAGAGAGAATTTGATTGCGGCAGGGTGGTGCAATCTCCTAAAAAGTGGTTTGCAGAAAATAGAGAAGATTCATTGTCACAAAACACACATTTGTACAGCTGTTCTATATTTAATGTTTCTATATTGTTTAAAGCTCTAGTTTTACGGCGTATAACAGCAGAGATTAGTTTCCTAAGAAGCGCCGCGGGAGTAACCCTAAGAAATAAAATAGAAATGAAGAAATTAGACGACGACTAGGTCTGAAACCAATCATGCACTTCACTGGAAAACAACAGATTAAAAGTCCTGGCCACCTTACTAGAATGCCAAGGTATAATTTGTCACAAGGAGCCACATTGGAGAAATATAAAGGATACAGTGGACTTTGAAGAACATGTAAAAGAAGGAGTGAAGGTAATAAAAACAATCTTATTCAAATGAATACCAACTTACAACAAGCATTAGGAAGAGCGCATACACGATCTGTATATCTTCCTCTAACACTTCACTAAGAGAAATGGAGGAGGAGGAGGAAGAGGAGGAGGAGGAAGAGGAGGAGGAAAAGGAGGAGGAGGAGAAGAAGAAGAAGAAGAAGAAGAAGAAGAAGAAGAAGAAGAAGAAGAAGAAGAAGAAGAAGAAGAAGAAGAAGAAGAAGAAGAAGAAGAAGAAGAAGAAGAAGAAGAAGAAGAAGAAGAAGAAGAAGAAGAAGAAGAAGAAGAAGAAGAAGAAGAAGAAGAAGAAGAAGAAGAAGAAATCAGTTTAACCAATTGTATTCATATATTATGCCCATGATATTTGACAAACCCTTTGTTTCCCTGAAATAGTAAAATCGAGTGTAAAGCTGTAGTTACTGATGTTGATTGATTTATTACATTGTTGGGTGATTCAAAGGTTGTGATTGCTTCTGTAGGTCTGAGATGAATTCTTAGTCCGATACAAGAATGACAATTCAGTATATCTCCACATGACTAGCGAAAGGTGAGGCCCAGAAGGCAGCCCAAACAATTGCATTCAGTCCGTCAGAGCATCGACCAGGCAAGACAAATCATAGTTTAATGTGTGGAGTGACACTGTGAGCTATGCATTTCATGTGGAATGCTTTTACATCTGTCCACGGTTATTTGTTTTGTGACCTGCATGTTCAGAAACAAGGGGGGGGACGGCC
>JACEFZ010013916.1:10000-13116 GCA_014155875.1 Cepaea nemoralis | reverse complement strand
TATAATATGGGTTTTGGGGATGGGGGGATGTGTTGGGTGGATTGTATGTTGTGGGTGGGTCGGGTTTGTGGGGGGCGGGGGGATTGTGTGGGTGGGTGGTGGATTTGTGTGTGGGTATGTGCAAGATGTATGGGTTGCAGGGAGTTGTGTGTGGGTGGGGATGTGTGTTGGCTAGGTCGTTGTGAGTGAGTGGGTGGAGGAGGATATGTTGGTGGGTTATGGATGGGTGGGGGATATATGTGTGGGTGGGGATATGTGGTAGATGTGAGATGTGTGCAGGTGGTCGTGGTCGTGGGTTTGGGGATATGTGTGTGGGCGAGGAATATGTATGGGTGTGGGATGTTTGGGTGGATGGGTGGGGAGTGTGTATATGGGTGGGAGATGTATGGGTGAATGTGTGTGGGTTGGGGTAGAGGTGCGTGATGGGTGTGGGTGATGGATTTGGGGATGTGTATGTGGTTGGGGGATGTGTCTGGCTGGGTTAGGGTTGTGTGGCTGGATGGAGGATGTATGTGTGGGTAGTGACGGTGATTGTAGTTGGGGGATGTGTGGATGGGTAGGAGATGTGTGGGGAGATGTGTGTGTGTGGGTGAGGGATGTGTCTTTGAGATGTGTGTGGGTGTTGTATGGGAGGGGAGTTGGGTGTGGATAAAGGATATGTGTGTGGGTGGATGGGGGTGTGGTTGGGTGTGCGGGTGGGTGAAGGATGTGTGTGAGGGTGGGGGATGTGTGTTTAGATGGGTGTTTGGGGTGTGTGAGTGTGGGTGGGTAGATAGGAGATGTATGTTTTGATGAGTGGGTGAGGGATGTGTGGGTGTTAGTGGTTGAGGGATAAGTACGTGTGTCTAGGGATGTGTAAGGGGATGAGTGTATGGGTTGGGGATGTGTGTGTGGGTTGTGTGTGCGTGGGTGGGTGGGAGGTGTGTGTTTATGAATGGGGGATGTGTTGGTGTGTGAGGGATGTGTGTGTTTGGGTGGGGAGATTGTGCGTGGGTGGGGATGTGTGTATATAGGTAGGGGTGTGTGGTTAAGGGATGTGTGGCTGGGGGATGGGTGGGTGGGGGATGTGTGGTTGGGTAGAGGATGTGTGGATGAGTGATTGTATATGAGTAAGGGTGTGTGGTTAAGGGATGTTTGGTTGGGGATGGGTGGGTAGAGGATGGGTGGGTGGGTAGAGGATATGTGGGTGGGTGGAGTGTGTGAAGGTTAGGAGATGGTGGGGGATGTTTGTAGGGGTGGGCTCGGGATCTGTGAGTGGGCTGGGGGAGATGGGAGATTATGTGGGTGGGTGCAGAATTTGTGTGTGGGTAGGTGCGGAATATGTGAGTTGATGTGGAGATGTGTGTGTGCGTGGGGGATGTGTGGCTGAGGAATGTGTGTTTGGCTGGATGGTTGGAGGTGTGTGGGTGGAGGAGGATATGTGGGTGAGTGATTGTTGGTGGGTAACGGGACGGGTAGAGGATATGTGAGTGGGTGGAGGGATGTGTGTAGGTGGGTGGATGTGTGGGTTGGGGAATGTATGTGTGCTTGGGGTGTGGGTGGATGTGATGTGTGGTGGGTGAGAGGTGTGTGTGGGTGGGGAGATGTGTAGGTGTAGGGATGTGGTGGATGGGTGGGGGAATGTATGTGTGTGTGTGTGTGGGTTATGTGTGTGGTTGGGTGGGGGAGTTGGAGTGAATGGGGGATGTGTGGGTGGGTGGTGGATGTGTCTCATAACATAGTAATATGCATTGTTTATGTTTACAAATTTAATGTGACAATGTTTTTTCCTATGCACTGTTGATGAAAAAAAGATGAGTGATTGGAAGGGCCGAATGTAAGACGGGCCTGCGTGCCCAATTTGTTACCCTTTGAAAATAGTCTGTTCGTTCGTTCGTTCGTTCGTTCGTCCTCTCTCTCTCTCTCTCTCTCTCTCTCTCTCTCTCTCTCTCTCTCTCTTTCTCTCTCTCTCTCTCTCTCTCTCTCTCTCTCTCTCTCTCTCTCTCTCTCTCTCTCTGCCATCTAACAACCATTGGTGCAAAACGAATCGAATCAAAGCACAAACTCACAAACTTTGTGTGCGATTCGTATTTTATCACATTCTCTACTCATGCTCCAGACGCACGCCCACCCCAACGTGAGGAACGAAACAATTTTATTCTATCCATCTTCAACCTCCACACCCACCCCATTTTTCTTACTTATTTACTTATACTAAGTGCATTCAAGTAGAACACATATTTCTTCCTAATATTTACAGCTACAGCTTTTGCATCCTCTGCAACATCTACATCATCTACAACACCTACATCACCTATAACATCTATAACATTTACATCATCTACAACAACTACATCACCTATAACATCTACATCATCAATATCACCTACATCATCTATAACATCTACATCATCTATATCATCTACAACATCTACATCATCTACAACATCTACATCATCTACAACATCTACAACATCTACATCATATACAACACCTACATCATCTACAACATCTACAGCATCTACAACACCTACATTATCTATAACATCTACATCATCAATATCACCTACATCATCTATAACATCTACATCATCTATATCATCTACAACATCTACATTATCTACATCATCTACAACATCTACATCATCTACAACATCTACAACATCTACATCTTATACAACACCTACATCATCTATAACATCTACAACATCTACAACACCTACATCATATATCCCGTGTGTTGCCGGGGCCCATAAGGGAAGCAAAGAATAGCAACACTGCAGCCTACCACGCATGTCGTAAGAGGCGACTAAGTAGGTTATGGTTCCGTCGCCCTGCTACTGAGTGAGTGCGTGGCGCGACACTGTGAGCTGTGAGTTTCGTGTGACATGCTTTTGAATCTGCCCGAGGTATTTTGGAACGTGACTGCATGTTCGAAGCGATGGCAGCTGGCTATGTCCCAGAGTTGACCGGTTTTTGCCTTATGCAGAAATGCGTGGCTGCTGGGCT
The DNA here is from genome assembly GCA_014155875.1 of Cepaea nemoralis. Taxonomy (NCBI): domain Eukaryota; kingdom Metazoa; phylum Mollusca; class Gastropoda; order Stylommatophora; family Helicidae; genus Cepaea; species Cepaea nemoralis. The sequence goes on along the minus strand of JACEFZ010013916.1, from coordinate 10,128 downwards.
TCTGGTTGACTGCCACTGCCATCGATGATGAACTGTATTTTCGTGGACGGTGTGGGTGAACATCTAGGAAACATCCAGATGGGAAAATGACCACCGATTCCATCAGAGATGAACTGGATGTTTCGTGG
>JACEFZ010013916.1:0-7500 GCA_014155875.1 Cepaea nemoralis | reverse complement strand
GAGCTTTGTTTTATTTCAGGCAACGTAGCTAGACAACCTTGGCAGACTGTCTGTATCAAACCAGTATAGTTGTACGCCATTCCTGTCTGCCTGAACACTGTCAGAAGATTAGACTTGTTCTGGGACCTTTATTCCGCCTAGAATTACGAGCTATTCAGTCTTGTCTTCTCCAGTGACCTATTTTTCTATTCGTAGAAAGTCTATCCACAGCACTTTGATAGATTCCTTATCATCGTAGCTGACGCTACGCTACAAGTGGTTGGCTATCGTCCGGGATAGATAGTTCAAACTTTCAATCTTCTTTCACTAGAGATTCTAGTAAGGTGTTGCCTCACAGTAGATCTCAAGATTAAACTATACTAAGTAAAACTAGAGAAAGTTAATAGTGACAATAGGTAGTATAACATGGCATAACTAAACACTAGATAGCCAATATAAGATAACATAACATAATATAACATAAGTTAACCTGGTTCCAAAAAGTTAGGGACAATATCATAAGTGAGTGTGGGCTGACGGGTAAGTCCCTGTGTTGTATCGTCAGTTGTGTATGTGCATACTGTCAGTGAATTTATTACTTGCATAATTTCAGGACAGATCACTTAGTGGTGAGTAAGTGTATTTCAGGGTGCTTCACATTATCCCAACTTTGTTACCAAATAATGTCTTCCGAAGAGCCACCTACGAAAGAGGAGTTGAGAGAAGAAGGAACCTTGTTAGGGTATGAAGGTGTCGAATTGGGCAAATATGTAAAAGAAGCAGAACGAGAGTGGAGAAGGGAACAACGGGACATTATCAAAGACAGAGAGAAGGAAGCAAGAGAGGAAAGAATTAGAATTGCAGAAATGGAATCCAAAGAGAAGATGCGACAAGCTGAATTGGACAACCAGTTGAAGCAAGCAGAACTGGAAATGAAGAGGGAAGAACAGTTGAGACAGCATGAATTGGAACTAAGGAGATTGGAGTTGCAAAATCCTGATGCTTCCAGGTACAGTAGTGCTAGTTCTCCCCATCACAGTAGTGACATTTCTTCAGGACCGTCTCTCGCCCAAGGATCCATGAGCTTCCCTCTGGCCCACTTCAACCCGAAGGAGGATCAGATGGATGAATACCTTGATCGCTTCGTCATCATGTGTGAAGCTTATAATCTGCCTAAAGAGAGATATAATATCAAACTATCCCAAGGACTCCGCGGTCCGGCTTTTGATGTATTTACAAAGCTTCCGCCAGGTCTTGAGCGGGACTTTGATACCCTCAAAAATGCTCTCTTACAAAGATTTGAATTAACCTCTGAAGCCTACAAGCTGAAGTTCCGTACAGCCAAAAGATCTCAGGGAGAATCATTTGCGCAGTTCGCCTCACGACAACACACGTATTTTACGAAGTGGGTAGGACTGAGCAAATTTGATTCTACCTACGAGGGGCTACAGGAAATGATGCTTGCAGATCAATTCAAAGAGGGTCTCCCGAAAGCTCTCCAAATGTTCATAGCTGAAAATGGTGGAGTTAGGTTAGAAGAGATAATCTCACTAGCCGAAAGGTATTTAACTGCACATGGTGAGGCAGGTACTGCTAAACCTAGTCATATGGATAAGGCCCAAAATAATTCTTCCACACAGAATCAGGGTTATCAAAACAATAACTCTGAAGGTAAGGACAACAGGTGGCACACTGGTAGTCCACACCAAAACCCAGGTAATTACAATAGTAACAAGTCATCTCAACCTCAACAACCTACAGGTAATAGAGGGGGTAATCAATATTGTAAAAATTGCAGAACAAATGACCACCATACGAGTTCTTGCAAAAACAAACCCCCTGTTCATTACACGGCTTGTTTGACTTTGGCGGATAAAAACCACCAATGGAGGACCCCTGGTGATAATCAAAGACCTCCAGTAGTTGAGACAGTTACTGTAAATGGGAGACAGGTACCGTGTTTATATGACACGGGTCTGGAGAGTGACGCGGCCATTGCAGCTCACTTGGTGAAACCGGGACAATTGACTGACCACACTATTGAGTTAATAGGTGCTACTCTGAGCTCTGAACCAAAACTTGTTAAAGTTGCTAGGGTGAAGGTGACATCCAAATATGTCACCGGAACAGTTTCTGCTGTTGTGCTAGATGATCCAGTATATCCCTTCATGTTAGGGCGAAAATATGTATATCTGGGTGAACCTAAGTCCACAACTTATACATTGCTGCTATGCAGACCCAGAATCAGGGCACCGCTTTGAGTGAACCCGAAATTCTTATCCACCCATTAATCTCGGGAGATTAGGGCTGCCCAAGCAGCATGTCCCACCTTACAATCCTGTTTTGGCAAACTGCCAAAATCTAGAAACCCACCGGTAGCTGGTGATTTCTACGAAAAGGATGAACTGTTATTTCGTAGGGCGGGAACTATGGATCACGTCCACGAACAGTTTGTGGTACCCAAAAGGTATCGTAACCATGTCTTACAAATGGTACACTCCATCTCGGACAGTGGGCATATGGGGATGAAAGCAACCAACCAAAGGCTTTATTTCTCCTATTTCTGGCCGGGGATGACCCGGGATATCAAACGATATGTCAGGTCATGTAAAGAGTGCCATCTGGTTCCGCCTACTCATGGTGGAACTCCACCTAAGATAGGTGATCAAGTATTGGTATTATCACCCAAGGGGGATAATCCTTTAGATATGGGTTGGCAAGGGCCATTCCTTATTACAGATAAGGTGTCTCGCTCCCATTACAAATTAAACATTCAGGGTAATCCGGAAGTCTTTCCCATGTATTTAATTAGGAAACATGTAGAAAGATTAAATGATCCACCGGTGCATCTGATGACATTATCGGTGGCAAATGTGGTCGAAGGGGGAGATAACTCAGAGATGGAGTATCCCTTGACGCCTCAGGAGACAGTGAATGATGTCTCTATCAACCTGGATTCGGAGACATCTGAATCAGGGAAGATGAGACGAATTCCAGATTCTCATGCCCCTATGCCAACAGATAAGCCTGGATGGATTAAAGGTGACACAGTAAACACGATGAAAAACTGTACTGACCCAGTCCGACAAAATCATTTACCTGTTACTGTGCCAACCAGTAACCCTTATTCTTTTAGGGGAGAACACTCTCTGGGAATTCAGAATAGAGAAGAGGGGTGGGGACGACCAGGTCGTCATAGGTTTCCATGGAAACGACATCAAGGGAGGAGGTTTCTTAGAAGATGTCTTAGAAACGAAGAAGCAGGGTTTCAGTAGGAATTGTTCTACTGAAGAAGAGGGGGAGACTGGTCCATATGTTCCAGGGTTGTTGGAGTAAGTGCCCACAAAATCTGATGAGTGTGCTGGCTGGAGTAAAGTCCGAAGTCTCGAACTTTACTTTCAACGGTAGGCATATGTGACGAAGTCCCCAGCTTCCTCTTCATCTTTTGCTTAAAATGGAGTAAATTCTTTTTAAAACCCTTATGTAATTATGGAAGAATTGAATTTCGTTTTTATTCCTATATATCTATGTATAGACAGCCATGGCTATAGCATAAATCTACTGCTAATTGATGTTATTACCCTAGTGGGAAATAATACGTTATACTAGGATTGGGGAAGAGGCTGAATTTACAAAGTAGTGTACAAATTTGGCTACGACTATTTTACAATTTGGTCGGATAAATTAAAGGAAACGAACTCCCTGGCACGACCACTTCCGGTCAGGAGAAAAATAGCTAACCTCGTTCTTTCGCAATCCAAAAGTCGGGGTAGAAACATGCTAGTCACTAGGCTCTGAGAAAATACTTATAAAGTGTTAGAGTTTTATCTTGGGCACGTATTACGGCCATAAATATATTTAAAATATATTAGAGAGATTCCTAGAGCAGTGTTCGTACCCAAGTGTGGTCAGAAGATTAGAAGGATTTGACACCTTCAGCGCCAAGCTTTAGATGCGCCAACCTGTGTGACTGACTCATTGTGGAGCATTACTCACCATCTCACTTATGCCTACTAATTAGGGTTTACACGCACTGTGTAAGCCGGAGAACCAGAAGATAAGTGGCCAAACTTACCGTTGGCCACCACCACCATTTACATGCAAATAACACCAGCTTTGTCAGGCCATGTCAATGATTAAAATGCAACATTGTCAGTTTCTTAAATTTTACACCCACTAGTTGTTACGTAATTAACCTTAGTCATAGTAGAGTGAGAAGATATGAAAGTTTGTCTCTGTTATATATTTTACTCTGTCTGTCTCCGTGTCGGTGAGAGGGATTAGAGTTGGGGGCTCGAGCTTTGTTTTATTTCAGGCAACGTAGCTAGACAACCTTGGCAGACTGTCTGTATCAAACCAGTATAGTTGTACGCCATTCCTGTCTGCCTGAACACTGTCAGAAGATTAGACTTGTTCTGGGACCTTTATTCCGCCTAGAATTACGAGCTATTCAGTCTTGTCTTCTCCAGTGACCTATTTTTCTATTCGTAGAAAATCTATCCACAGCACTTTGATAGATTCCTTATCATCGTAGCTGACGCTACGCTACACTCCTTCTCTTCTTCTTCTTCTTCTTCTTCTTCTTCTTCTTCTTCTTCTTCTTCTTCTTCTTCTTCTTCTTCTTCTTCTTCTTCTTCTTCTTATCTTCCTCCTCCTCCTCCTCCTCCTTCTTCTTCTTCTTCTTCTTCTTCTTCTTCTTCTTCTTCTTCTTCTTCTTCTTCTTCTTCTTCTTCTCTTCTTCTTCTTCTTCTTCTTCTTCTTCTCTCTTCCTCCTCGTCCTCTTCCTCCTCCTCCTCCTCCTTCTTCTTCTTCTTCTTATCTTCCTCCTCCTCCTCCTCCTCTTCCTTCTTCTTCTTCTTCTTCTTCTTCTTCTTCTTCTTCTTTTTCTTCTTCTTCTTCTTTTTCTTCTTCTTCTTCTTCTTCTTCTTCTTCTTCTTCTTCTTCTTCTTCTTCTTCTTCTTCTTCTTCTTCTTCTTCTTCTTCTTCGTTCTGCCTGAATGTTATTTTAGACGTAATTGTGTTGTACCTTCTTAGGGCATTTGTTGACCGGGTTACCTTCCCGAGCTTGCTGGAATAGTCAATGGGTATTCTATATTCTCTTCAGTGACTTTCTTGTACCATCAGTCAATTATTGTCGTGCACGTGATCACTGTTCATTCTGTCCTATTTTATTGGGCTTAACATTTCTTTTTAAATGAAAACGGTAAACTGATTAGAGAAATTAGAAATAAACATCTAATTTTAGGCACGTGATCAGAAGAAGATGATATAGATGAGGACACCGCCCCGTGGCTAAAGGCTTGCGAACGAGGTTCGTGAGCCGGGTACCAGGCGTTCGAAACTCAGCTGCGAACGATTTGTACAGCAGACCGTGTCGCGTTGTATTATAACGTGCTGGTATGGGAGCCGGTCGTTCAGAAAGCAATGGCAAACTACTGAACATAACACTTGCCTAGTACATCAACAGCAGCTGATAAATGCTGGTGTTGACTGCAACGTCTCGTAAGGGATACGCAACAATTTTTTTTTTTTATCAGAAACAAACGTGATAATTTCTTGACAATTGGCAAGATTTGAAGGAAAAGGACACGGGGAAGGCAAAGAAGTTCATATCTGGATGGCTTGGCTAGATGACATAATCGAGACAAAAAACACAGATCCGATCCACGACTCTGGTGATCGTGTGAGATGGCGAAACATGACCGCCCACGCTTATCGGTATGGCACATAATGATAATGATTTTTCGGTAACGCGGACTTAACAGACATGTAATGGGACACAAACGTTGTAGTAATGGGTATACAGTTCCAGAAGTGATCCCACATGCTTCTTTACGATTGATGTTTTTATATCCGACCACCTCATTCTTTTTTAAAGCTCTTATTGATCAAAGTGGAAATCAGAGCCTCCAGACCACCAGAAAGATGATGCACATTACCAACTCCATAGATGTTAACAAATAGCAATCTTCAGACTCCGCGCAGAACGCAACAGGCTGTTCGATAAACTAAAGATAGGACATAAGATGAATGTAACTGTGGAACAGGCCGGTCTCCCTGGGCTCGGGATTTAACGTCTTTCTCCGTTATCCGTATATTTTCGTGGGTAACTTAACTTGCGCGAGAATCGGTAGCGGTTCTCGCCGCGTTGGTAACTTATGGGGTATATGAGCCGGTCGCTCAGAAAGCAATGGTAACTACTGAGCGTAATCTTGCCTAGTATATCAACAGCAGCTGAAAATGCTGATGTTGACTGCAATGTCCTGTAAGGGATATGCACACACCAAAAAAAAAGAAAATAAAAAAAATTTGTGGAACCATTACAATGATAACTCAACATTTACTTTATGAATGTCCAACTTATGAAGAACAGAGAAAATCATGTTGGCCAACATCCGCTCTATATAAGAACAAACTCTTTGGAGATGTCAACAAGCTCAAGATAACTGCAACTTTCTTTAAATATATTCAGATTGACATCTGAAAGTGTTCGAAGAAGAAGAAGAATATCTGGGCTTGTTCCTACCGTGTTATCCTTCGGGATTTCCAGCAAATTGGGTGCTAATCCGCCTCAGCCTGTCTGCTTTAATGGGTGCTTTGGGCTCGGACAAAATCTGAATGGCAGGTTGTAAAACCAATGCTCCAGGCACTCGAAAGTTAGAGAAACGTTTAAACAGCTTTCATGTGCTGTGTCTGCGAATAATACTTGGTATTAAGTGCCGAGACAAAATTACAAATACTGAAGTATTGGAAAGATCGAGTCGTGTGACGATTTTTTCAACGCAGTTTTCGTAGTCTTAGATGGATAGAACACGTTAGGAGGATGGATCATGGTAGAATACCAAAGGACATCATATTTTCGATTACAGGTGGGTAAGATATCTCGAGGCCGGCCTCTACTACGATACAAAGATGTGTGTAAGCGGGACATGATTGATACAGACATTTCACCTTGAAAGCAAGTCGTCTCTGATCGTGTTGTATGGAGGGCACAGATCAGAAATGAAATAAAGACAAAGTAGAACATGATATCAGATAGGTCACACACCGAGACGTCAAATGGACAAGTGGTGGAAATGGCCATGTGTTCACATGCATCCATTGTGGGCGAGCATTTACAGTGCGAATTGGTCTGCTCAGTCACATTCGCTACCACGATGGGTTGTAGTTATTATGCCTTGTTTGAAGCACAATGTAACAAACTATCGTCTGTCATGACGGCAAGGTGCCAGTGTTATGTAGTTTCACTGATTGTTTTATCCTATTCTGATGAAGACTCTTGGGGTCGAAACGTCAGCTGTTTATGTCCTAGCAATTCCGCGGGTCACTCATACATAGTGTTGTTTTTCTCCGTAAATGTTTTCTCGACATAAAAACCAGCAGCGGAGAATTTTTTTTTGTTTCTCGGGCGACCGCAGTTGTAGGGCCCCACAAAGGGGGGGGGGGTTTTTTTTTTTTGGGAGAGACCCTTTCCAACGTTTTACCCCCTTTTTTTTTCATGGGGGGGGGGGGCCCCCGGGT
>JACEFZ010013915.1:0-13213 GCA_014155875.1 Cepaea nemoralis | reverse complement strand
TTTAATTAAGTTTTTTTTTTTTTTTCCCCGGGGTTCCTAAATCTTTTAACAAACAAGGAGTCCGGAGAATCTCAGCTCAGTGCAGGAACTCTGTAGCACTGCGAGGACCCGAATACTTAGCGTTAGGCTACTCTTTTCCAATCTTCAAGCCAAGGAATTTTTCGTGCGCAACAAACCACGGGCGTCGATCTAAATAACCAGAGACCAGGGAAAAATTTTCGTTACTAGAAGTCCACGTGAAAAAATCCCGGCCCTCACGGGGCTTGAACCCGGGACCTCCAACACTCGAGGGCGGGACACCATACTTCGAACCACTCATCCTCCAGGTACCAGCAAATTTATAGGAAAGTGAAAGCTGCCGTACTGAAACTGACCCACCATCAATAAATACACTTTTACAGTGAATTAAAACTGATATCAATTCTCCTTGAAATACTGACCCACCTTTAATACACTTTTACAGTGAATTAAAACTTACATCAATTCTTGAAATACTGACCCACCAACAATACACTGTTACAGTGAATTAAAACTGACATCAATTCTCCTTGAAATACTGACCCACCAACAATACACTGTTACAGTGAATTAAAACTGATATCAATTCTCCTTGAAATACTGACCTGCTTCAAGAGTTAATCGGTTCTGTGGCGAATGGATTACTCATGCAATGAGTAATCTCGCGAATATTTGTAGTTTATTTGTAATTCTTTTAGATTTTCTCATTTACTGAGTACTTTATAAGAATAAGATGAGTCCAGAACTGATATTACAGCACACAGGACACTCTCATATTCACTTTGCGAACAGCAAGTGAAGAGTTCCAATACAAATGGTCTGATTACATATCCGCTGGCCTTTCTTCTAGATATTGAGTGTCGGTCAGATCCTATGATCACTTCCCGCAGCACCATTCTCTTCAGTCAATGGTGATCTTCACCTGATCCCAAAAAGGCCTTGACCATATCTGCCTATCATGTACCAGAACACCACCCAAAGGTGCAGGCTCAGCCAGTCTGTCAGCCTGCTCATGTCCCACCACGCCAGCATGTCCTGGGGCAAGATCCAACAGACGATCTCTATCTTTGATTTTGTGATCGAAGCATTCCAATCAGCAGGAAGCATGCCTGTCCTCACCCTTGTCAGCATGCTCTATGAGTGAGTCCGTTACACAAATAAGTCAGCTTAAAAATGTCACGACAACATGTAAACTTGATGGGCACAGGGGTAAAGGAAACCAAAGGAAGCAATGGCTTGGCTAAATGGGACGGGACAAGAACACAGATCTGAATCGCGACTATGGTGATCGAGTGAGATGACCACCGACTCAAGTCAGCACGACACAAGATGATAATCAAGACGACCATGATTATGACAGATGATGGTGGTGTATGGTGACCTGTTTCTAGCCAAGTCAGACTTCACGGCAGTTACTACATGGTAAGAGAGTCAAGTTAAATTCCCCATGCTCTCAGCGGAATCAATATTAAAATAATAAAAGAGGTTTAATGGTGGGAGGGTTGCCTTCATTGCACGGGTTTCACCCCAAATGGCTCGGTCTCTTTCTGTAAGGTGGCTTCCCGAAAGCGTCACAGAGCACGAACTCCGTAGCTCCGGCGACATCTCCTGGGAGTCTTCGAGACAACTCAACTCGAGAACCGAATGGTTGAGTCGGGGAACAAACCCACAGCCTTCGGAGAGCTAGGCTTTGGGTGCGCTAGGTTTGAACCACTTCGACACGGAGACCCCCCAGTTCTTACAATAGTTAGAATCTCATCAAATTAAAGTGAAAACAACAACAACTGCAACAACAACAACAACAACAACAACAACAACAACAACAACAACAACAACAACAACAACAACAACAACAACAACAACAACAGTACCACCACCACCAACAACAACAACAACAATAACAACAATAACAATAACAATAACAACAACAGTAACAACAACTATAACAACAACGGGGGGAAACAGTATTAACAACAATAATAGTGACTTCTCGTACTTGACTTGGGGACGTAAATTACAAGTACCTCAGAAGTCGGAGAAAGTTGGCCTGATGTCGACGGATACTGTTAATAGAGAAAAGCTAACCCCTACACAAAACCCAGTCCAAGGCGCTGGCAGTTGTAGCGCGTGTATGAACTACGTTTGAGTTCAAGGCGGGCGAATGTAAAAATAAAATAGTGATGATAGTTATAATATCACCGTGAATAACTAATGAATAACATTGGGTGGAACTGCGGTCAAGCTGTGAACATGTAAACAATATAAAATGACACAAAGTAGTGCAGCTTTACATCACATAATTACAACACATACAGGATGTTGCGGCGATTAGCCTTCATCAGCAAATATACACATTCACACAACACAACATATAGTCGCGGAGAAGATCTCCTGTGATCACATTAAGACGTGACGACAGGACGAGAAGAACAAAAAAGATGAAAAAAATGAAAGCAATGAAGAGAAAATGAAAATTGGAAAAAATTGTTCCTACTTACCTAAGAATTATTTTTTTCCAATTTTCATTTTCTCTTCATTGCTTTCATTTTTCATCTTGTTATTCTTCTCGTTCTGTCATCACGTCTTAATGTGGTCACAGGAGATCTTCTCCGTGACTATATGTTGTGTTTTGTGTATGTATTTGTTTGCTGATGAAGGCTAATCGCCGCAACATCCTGTATGTGTTGTAATTCTGTTATGTAAAGCTGCACTACTTTGTGTCATTTTATATTGTTTACATGAACAACTAACAACATTTTCACCAAAAGCTTTCAACAAGCAACACTGCCATTAATAAACAGCAGCCCTGTTCAAGAACTCTCCATCGTTTAACGTGTTCCCTTTCCAGCCACTTGGGGGTAATCAATGCCAACTAACCGCCGGGCTACAGCAGCAAAGGCGGTCGCCGAGTCATAACCCGGTTTGCCGATAGGGCCCGTCCCTGCCTACACAACGAGGCTGTGTGTTCAGTGTGTCGTTGTGTCCTCGTTCAAGTTGCAGTGTCCCTATCGAACTAAGAAGATAAAATCCAAGCTGTATCCACGCTTTGTGCACATATTCATGTTATGTATTTGGGATTGCAGTGTTTTGTGCTCGAATATCAACGCTATGAAGCGAGCCTGGTGTAGAGGGCTCCGCTGGTGAGAGATATTTTGGTTTGTAGCCGGTTTATGAACTCAGTGACAAGCGGTGTGTTTTCATTTTCTGCGGATACCTTTCGTGTTGCTTACAGTACAGGCAGGGAAGTGGAAGTAGGCTAGGCAAAAGGATTACGCCAGTAATCAGGTAAGTCTTGGAAGCTGTTACTTGTTAGGTTGAGAAATCACGGTCTATTTCACACATTTAAACACTCCAATATACATGTGACATCTCTGTCTCGTTGACAATATAATATAACAATAACACATACACAACACATCAACAAATTCGCAAGTATAGATTGGCGCTTATAGTTACTTCTATAAGTTATAGTAATAGAATAGACGAAAGAAGTCGAGATTAGAGGAAATGGTCAAAGCACACTTTGTTGCTGCAGCGAGGGGCTGTCATCGTTTGGAGGTGACAGGTTCGAATCCCTGGTTAGTAACTATAGCTTTTAATGTTTATGTTAACTTGAGACCCGGGTTCGATCCCTCGGTAAGGTGTGGGATTTTTTCTGTCGGGGGCGAAAAGAAAATCCTAACCTGCACAGTTCGCGGTGACGGCACTAGCCAGGCGGCCTTAATTCCTCAGGCTCAAAGACCCCCCTGCCATACACCGCAAGGTACCATATTGACAGAAAATGACAGTTAAATGACAGTTATCTTGTGTTTCCTCTAGTGTCTACTTTTTTCTTAATACGTCTATGAACGCCAATCAATATGTGTAACTTTATTTAAGTGATGTTTTAGGTGTCATCAGATGTTCCAAATTGATATTTTTGTGTAACACTTCTCCTTTTTATAGCCCATGCCGTGTGGCGTTGGTGATCATGTCTGTCCACAGCCTTCTTTCGGGACGTATTGCAAATCTTCTTATAGTCCATGCCGTGTGGCGTTGGTGATCATGTCTGACGACGGCCTTTTGTCTCTTGCTTCCAATCCGATACCGACGTTCCTCCAAGCCTTGATGTCAAACTGTCCAACATCTTCTCTCTTGGTCTCCCCCGCCTCTCTTCCCCTCCTACCTTCCCGTTGCGATGACATACCCCAGCTTTCCTCATCTCATGACATGCCCAAATAATGAGGAGTGTCTTCCTCTGTTGCGAGTAACCAGTTCTCAGGTGTAACACTAAACGACCTTTTATTACATTTAGCATACATTATCATAATATCACGAAATATGATATGAAGTGTCTTTGATGAAGAGCCGCTTACGGCCTCTTAAACCTGGGGGTGCTAGTTTGAATTCGAATATCTACAGCCAGCCCTGAAAACATGATGAACTGATTAAAATGTTGGAGGATATCAACATTGATGGAAAAGATTTAAGAATAATAAAGAATGTTTACTGGAACCAAGTAGCAGCAATTAAAATGGGAAATAAAGAGGGTAGTTACGAACAGATAAAGCTAGGAGTACGACAGGGGTGTATCTTGTCACCAGATCTCTTCTCCCTATATAGCGAAGTAATAATGAGAGAGATCAAAGAGATGCCAGGAATACTAGTTGGAGGTTATAATATAAATAATATACGCTATGTAGATGACACAGTATTGGTGGCGGATAATTCAACAGACCTACAACAATTATTAGACGTTGTAGTAACAGAGAGTGCAAGGAAAGGACTCTCCTTGAATATCAAGAAAACAGTAACAATGGTAATATCAAAGAAAATGGTGACACCAAAATGTGACATAGAAATAGAAGGGAAAATCCTTAACCAAGTGGATAATTTTAGATACCTAGGGGCATTTATAACATCAGATGGAAGATGTACAACAGAGATTAGGAGCAGAATAGGGCAGGCAAAAGCCGCATTTCAGAAAATGAAGAGTATCTTATGCAATAAGTCACTATCACTGAATGTAAGAAAGAGAGTGCTGAAATGCTATGTAGAACCAGTTTTGCTGTATGGCAGTGAATCTTGGAATGTAAATGAACAAATTAAGAAGAAATTAGAAGCAACAGAGATGTGGTTCCTGAGACGAATGTTGCGAATTCCTTGGACTGCCAGAGTAACTAACGACTGACTGCCTGAAACAGGCTAATGAAACTAGAACATTATATACAACAATAAGACATAGACAAACATCTTTCTTCGGTCACGTGATGAGAAGAGAGGCATTGGAGAACATCGTAACAACTGGAAAGATCGAGGGGAAGAGAGGCAGAGGCAGACCAAGAGAAATGATGCTGGATGGATTGAGACGGTGGCATGGAGGAATATCAGCAGCAGAGTTGATCCAGAAAACCAAAGACCGAGATCTGTGGAGAGCCATGAACGCCTACGCCAGCTGGCAGGGCACTTGATGATGATGACAGCCAGCCCTGTCCAACGGACAACAATAAACGTAAACAAATATAGTTAGTTAATCGACAGGATATCCTCACGGCGCATTGAACCATTGAGTTCATAAGTACTTGGATACCCTACTCAATATTCTCCTCAGCATGTAGCGGCAAAGGACCCAGTTCTGTGATAGGTGACAATTCTTCTTTGACATCCTGCATAGCTGTTCTCCTGCTTTGACCCCCTGTCTGGCTTCACCCATTCTGATTTTTTGATCCTGCAGCCTGCCCGAGGTTACAGATCTATTCCACAGTAAACAAACGTGATATAAGATCACTTCTTGCCACCAAGGACTCACTGTACGGACATTTCAGGAACCTCCTTATAACTGTTGCTGGTATTAGACTTGTAACGTGGAGATCTGAATGCGAGCTGCCAGAAGGAAGAACTGTTGTACATGAATGAATAAATAAATGAATGAATGTATGTATGCTTGAATGAATGAATAAAGGCACGGCTGAATGAACAAACAAATGAATATAGGAACAAACGAATGAACTGGTGTATGAACTAATGAAACAAGAAATGGATGGATGGACTGATGGATGGATGGATGGATAGACTGATGGATGGATGGATGGATGGGTGGATGGATGGATGGATGGATGGGTTGTTGGGTGGATGGATAAATGGAAGGATGAATGGATGGATGGATGGATGGATGGAGGGAGGGAGGGGGGAAGTATGGATCAATCAATCAATCAATCAATCAATCAATCAATCAATCAGTCAGTCAGTCAGTCAGTCAGTTAATCAATGATCATCTTCCACTTTTTCCTAAAGCGTCAAGGGAAGGAATAGTTGGCGCTCCAGCGCCCCGTGGGTGGCACTGGATAGTGTTAATACGTGTGATTATACAATGTATTTGATATCATATATGAATGCATTGCGGAACGAATGCTTCAACCAGCGAATAATCTGCTGAATAAACGAATGAGTAAATTACTGTATGAAACAGATACTATACTTAATGAAGAAATTAATGAGCGAGCGAATGAATGAATGGATGAATGGATTGATGGATAGATAGATGGATGGATGGGGGGATGGATGAGTGGGTGGACGGATGGGTGAATGAATGAATGAATTGTTGAACGAATGCATGAGCGAACGAATAAATTACTGTATTAAACAGGTACTCTACTTAATGAACAAATGAATGAAGGAGCGAATGAATGAATGAATGAATATGAATAAACGAACAAATAAATGATGGGACGATTTAATTAACACATGAACAAATAATAATTTTTTTTTTAAATGTATAAACCAGTGAACGAATGAACGAAAAATGCACATATAAAGGAACAGAGATCTTTGTGTCAGCTTCCTGTTTCGGAAAATCTTTGTCATTTCTGTTCGTGTTTGTCCGTGTGGGACGGAAGCTCCTTCTTAGAGGTCTTGTCCGTGTTCACAATGGATTGTTGAAAAGGAAATCGTGTAGTGGCTTCAGCCTACCAAGTGGTGAAATATCCACTTAACGGTGCTCTGTCGTTTTGATAAATTGCATGTTGTTTGTATGATGTTGCGGTCAACTGCATGTTGTTTGTATGATGTTGCGGTCAATTCCATGTTGTTTGTATGATGTTGCGGTCAACTCCATGTTGTTTGTATGATGTTGCGGTCAACTGCATGTTGTTTGTATGATGTTGCGGTCAACTGCATGTTGTTTGTATGATGTTGCGGTCAACTGCATGTTGTTTGTATGATGTTGCGGTCAACTGCATGTTGTTTGTATGATGTTGCGGTCAACTGCATGTTGTTTGTATGATGTTGCGGTCAACTGCATGTTGTTTGTATGATGTTGCGGTCAACTGCATGTTGTTTGTATGATGTTGCGGTCAACTGCATGTTGTTTGTATGATGTTGCGGTCAACTGCATGTTGTTTGTATGATGTTGCGGTCAACTCCATGTTGTTTGTATGATGTTGCGGTCAACTGCATGTTGTTTGTATGATGTTGCGGTCAACTGCATGTTGTTTGTATGATGTTGCGGTCAACTGCATGTTGTTTGTATGATGTTGCGGTCAACTCCATGTTGTTTGTATGATGTTGCGGTCAACTCCATAATGATTTCCTAGGCAAGATTACGTTCTGTAGTTTGCCATTGCTTTCTGAGCGAGAGATCAACGTTGAAGCAACTGACCCTGAAAGGAATGAACCCACTGCTCCGACGTCCACGCAGAGAAAAGTCCGCGGGGCGGGATTTGTTTGCCCAACCTCATCATCATCATCCAGTGCCTTGCCGGCTGGAGAGGGTGACGATGCCTCTCCACAAATTGCGATCTCCAACGGCATAAATCAATTGGTGTCTTGACTCCCTTCTGTGCCATAACATAAGACTGTCAATAATTTTCTCATGCTGTCTTCCTTTATCTCTCTTTCCACAAATCGTTCCGGTTGTCACAAGATGTCCCAGTTTGTGACTTCTTATAAAAAAAAAATGATTACTGCTTCTTTGTGATGTTTGTGATACGTTAACTTTGCGATTCTGCTACCCCCAAAATGTCCAGATTGCTTATTTTGGCTGTCCAATTAATTTTCAGCAGTCTTCTATAAAACCACATCTCCAAGGCTTCACCCGTTTACTAATTGTCCATAATTCGCAGCAGTATGTTAAAAACTGTTCTATGCAACAGGCAAGAACTATTGTTCTAACTTTCAAGGAGAAAGACTTATTGCACAAAGCTTTCTTCTCATAAAATCGTGATTTAGTAATTGATTTGCACACATAGAAGTACAAGGAACGAAGAAAAGATGAAAGGGGGGAAAAAAACTAGACAGTTGAACAACTGAAAATTGTAGGCACACGGGGATTTAAACACCTGAGAACAACGCCTGGCTGAAGCAATAGTACTTAATAAACAGGACCATTTTACACACATTAAAACCCATACGGTACTGGACCCATATTCAATAGACAAATCACCACTGGGTGGGTCATGGGGTCAGTACCCCACTGACAGCTTTTATTTCCCAAGACATTTCCTGATATCCCCTGTGTATCTCCAAATGTCTGCATCTGTCTCTCTATCCTTCTCTGTGTCTCTCTTCAACTGTTGTTATAGTTAGCCCTACATTTTGATAAATCAATCGGATAGATGTTATAGTTAGCCCCACATTTTGATAAATCAATCGGATGGATGGCAGATTTACTTCCCAGACATTTTTCCTGCTACCCATTTTAAGCTAAGTCAATCTGGAAGCCTAGTTAAATAAAACAAAAATAAAATCCCCGATTCTAGTAGGATTCGAACATTCGACCACCACCAGGCAAACGCGCATTCTAGTCACTTCCCCAACCCAACCACCCCCAAAATTAAATTTTCTGAAATAAAATTCAATGTTCCAGCGCCAACGATTTATTCATCCAGGAGCCATCAAATTTGTCTCTTCTTCCAAGTTCATCCCTTCAACCGGCCATCTCATTTAAACCGATTTTTAGTGTCTGTTTTCCTCCTGGATAATTAATGCCAGAACCACCGACCCGGTCCCCTCTCTGACCGTTACTGTGTGCTCGGAGAGCAGGCCAATGGCATAGACCAGGACACACTGAATGTCCAGGAACGAAAGACAAAAGGACGAGGAAAGGACGAGTGCTGATTTGCAGATTAGATAGTCCTGTAGGCTTTATTTGTCACAGCGGCTGATCAATGCCGCAAAATATTTTTAAAGAAATGAAATTCGTAAATCCCGGACTGCAATTTTCTCCGGATCGCATTTGTCCGTGCCAAACCTTTTGTCCGCTTCTCTCATTTTCAGTATTGACTTTTTTTAAATTTCTGTTTAGGAACCTAATGTAATTTCATTTTATAAGTGAATTTGAGTTTTTCTTTTCAAATGAATGTATTTTGTTTTTTTTTAATACGTGAATTAGTTTTCTTATAAGTGATATTTTCCTTATTCAATTCGCTATTTGAAATCGTTAATGTGGAAATGAGATTGGAGTTTCATTGTGATGTTGTCATTCTGCTCCAACGAATGTCGCGTTATGTTTATTCGTTTGGCGGAAGATTTTTTTTTTCTGTTGTCTTGGCGGTCTGCGTGGACGAGGGGCTTGATGCGCTTGAACTTCCAGTACGCCGATGACCAGGTAGCGGAATTGTTTCTTACACGTTCAGTTTGTACTTCAATCTTTACTTCTTGTTCACAAAACAATTGTAAACTTCAGAACGTAAACTTGCCCAGAAAACAATGGTAAACTTCAGAGCGTAAACTTGCCCAGAAAACCAACCTGTGTTTGGGGTTAATCGCAACGATCTGCAAGGGACTTGAATGTGAGTCTCCGCGGTGAAGTAGTCAAGCCGTCTGACTCGGGCTCCGAAGGTTGTGGGTTCGATACCGGGCCGCGTCGTTCGGTTCACGATTGCATATTTTTCGGAGACTCCTGAGGGTCGTCGCTGGAGCTTCGGAGTTCGTGCTTCGTGCGACACTTTCCGCACTGCGAAAAGAGACTGAGACATCTGGGATAAAAACCCGGTGCAATGAAGTCGACCATGCCGACTTTTAAGCGACTTTATGTATTAAATAATAAGGGTATATTCTATTAAATCTGCTGTATGCACCTGAAATAAGCATCGAAATATGCCAGGTAATAAATGGAGCAGTCTATTGTTCGTGTCTACACTGTTGAAATTTACTGTGGATGCTCATTCCGATGTGCTTATCTACACAGATGGATCTTTTATACAACAGCAGAGGATTGTGAGGGCATTCACGGCACGTTCAGCCAGCCGAACCATTCAAGAAACCAGTAGTGCCCACTCTATGACCACCAGCAGCATGGCAATAGAGGTGATGGCAGTAACACGGGCTTTCATGTGGATGGAATCATAGTCACACCAACGTTTGTGTCATAAGTGTTTTCAATAAGCATGCTCCGAAAGATCGAGACGAGTTCTGTACGTAGACAGTGGATTGGATCGCTGCAGAGGTCTGCGAAGGGACAAGCGGAAATTGATGAAATGATCGAGTTTATAAACTTGCTGGTTCTGCATCCCCTACAGTTGGCCAGCCCATGGATCGTGCCGATGTTATTAATCCCATAGAGAGATGTTTAGAGCGTGGGGATTTGACGCCAGTGAATCTGCTTCGTTGTCCAGAATGAGAGACTTGGGAGTAAGAATTGGCACGGGCAGACACGAGAGGCACATAGGGAGAACGAGGGGCCTCATCAGCCAACACAGAATGGCACTATCAGCGGCGGAGGCTAATGGGGGAGGAACACCCGGGCTTGTCCGGAGTGCAAGGATGATACCTCAACAGATAACTTGTTGTTGTTGTTGTTGTTGTTGTTGTTGTTCTTTTTCACTTATGCCGGTAGGCGTCGTGGGGGAGGAGTAATTGAAGTTCCAGCGCCTGTGACTAGCAGCTTTCCTCTAATTTCCTCCGTGATTTATGAGCAAGTTTCTAGGATCAAGTAAATTCCCTACCGGTTTGCTAGACTTGTCATAGGTTAAACAGGTTCCTTACATACTTGAACAGATAACTAACTGCGATAAAATATTGTTTTGGGTGTTATGTAAATGTGGATCTTACTAATTTGTTACACCTGTCAGTTAGTCATGCATGAAAAGTTGAGGTAACCCTATCTGATGGCATGAGATCGTATCTCCGGCACACACACACAACACACCCACACACACACACACACCTACAAACACAACACAAACCACTCACACAACACATCCACACTATAAGCCCCGTGGTCGGAGTGTAAATCGGAGCCCAGGTACGGCGAAATAGATCTGTCATAATCTGAGACACACCTGACAGCCCACAATTACCTGTCTCATCTAGATAACCGTTTATGACGCCTGCTATGTAGGTCATGCCAGGTATTAGGTTACCTTTAAACAAGCAGATACGCGAGGAACATCTAATGACAGTGGAAATGTGGTTTCTAAGGAAAAATACAAAGAATACCATTAATGGACAGAAAAACCATAAACTGATTAGAGAAATTCGACGTGGACATTAAGAAGAACATTATAAATGCAATTGTTATACCAAAGTTGTGCTATCAATACCAAACATGGGCATTAACTAAAGAACAAGAAAGAAGACTCACTACTTGTGAAATGAGATTCCCGAGAAAAGCAGCAAACAAGAAAGGACCATATTAAAAACGAGGAGATCTACAAAACAGTTGGAGCTTATTAAATTCATTAATATACAGAGACTTAACTGGTTCAGCCAACTAGCGAGAATGAACCCAATATTGCCAGCAGCAAGAGCATACAACATGAAAATGAAAACAACAAGAGACAGGGGAAAACCAAGAAACGATGGATCGGCGGAGTCATCAACACCTGAAAAACCCTGTGTCTGGAACACGGTATACGGGATTGCGAATTATGTTCTCTACTCCGTCGCCACAGAGCCGGCCCCAGAAGTGACAGAGCCGCAAAAGCCAAACCCTGCCTGTGGTTCAACTATGCAGACACCGCAGAGAGAAACACGCATGTGGGAATTAATACGAACGCAGACCAGGTTCTGTCCCAGAGGCTGGAGAATGGGCCCCGACATAAAAATCAATGGCTGTCTACATCGATATCTGCACAACGCTGACTTAACTACGTCACTGGCAGGTAGGCAGAGGAATATATACATACGGCTTACTTTGGCACTGTATCGTTGTGTGGATGACACACCCATCATCGTGATCATCGTAATCATCATCATCATCATCATCATCATCATCATCATCTCCTCATCATATACCATATCATCATCATCAAATGGCAGTTTTGTACACATCGTGCTCTCATTCGAGAGGCCAAGAGCATCTCTATCTCGTGTTCTCCGGCCCAAAGGGGTCTCAATCAATCAGGTGCCGTCTCCACAATGAAGGTTGGCTGCAATGGATCTCCAATACATGTCTGTCTCTCGCCCTGACTGTACATTCTGTCAGATTGATGTTCGTCCATCTCTTGATGTATTTCCCCCCTTGTTCGTTGCTACCCCTTGCTCGCTTGACCTCAACCTTGCCTTCAGTGTGGTTTTTTTAAGAGTTCATGTCTTTTAAAATGCCAAAAATTTCACTTTCCTATCTTTATTCTTTCATCAACTCTTTATTTGCAGTTTTTCTAGAAACTGCTTTGATTGTTTTTTTTTCCAGAAATACGACATATTCGTTATATATCCAATCCCAGGGCTTCTAGGACTTTTTTAATTGCTTGTTCAAGTCCAGGCTTTCCGGCATACAGCGCGTTGAAATACGTAGCATTTAAAAATTTAATTTTTAATGGGGTTTTTTAAACTTCTAGATGTAATACTGATTTCATGCCCTTGAAAGCATTTTTGGGCCCTCCTTTCGGCTGATTTGGAGCCCGTTTGTGGGATTGCAAAATCGTTACTGCCCTTCCACAGACGCGGCAGCTATTGTGATAGAAAGAAACTGGTGAGGGGCAGTAGGCTGTAAAAATACAATGGTAAAACAACAAAAAGGGGAAAAACAGAGAGAGCTGGTAAATTTTTTTAAAAACACAATCATAATACAAAATGAACGTTGCGGCAAGAAACCCCCGCCAGCACGCAAACAGTATACAGACATTGAAAAAACTACATAAACAATATTAAAAGTTTCTCCACTGGTGTTATCCGTCAAATGTGAAGCGGGGTTCTGTGTTTTGATTCCCCCAAATGAGTACCTGTTTTTAAAAGGGGAAAGGCTTGTTTGAGTCTGCGCAGTGGAAGTTACGGT
>JACEFZ010013914.1:0-29224 GCA_014155875.1 Cepaea nemoralis | reverse complement strand
TCTCTTCCACTGTACTTTGTACCATCACTTTAAAACAGACTAAACTTTCCCTAAAAAGCATCACACGGACACTGTTTCCCTTGTTTATTATCTCTAAGTATTGTCAACACTGCCCATTTATCACATGTCATTTTTGCACACGCTTACTGCTTATACCAACACTTAGAGAATACACAATGACTATCAACTAACTAATAACGTAGCGGCACATTGTGTGGCCGTGCTACGGAGCCAGGAACCACATCTAAACTCTACAGTGGCCCAAGCCCAACTGATTTGAAAGTGACGTTTTGTCCTTTCGCAAAACGTCCTGAGCGCTTTCCACGCTTTAGTGACCAACGCTCGTGGCGGGTCACTTTGAACAGACTCCTTGTACAGACCGCGCTTTATCCACAATCCCGCCATGATCCACAACTCTATAAACTTGACCATGCCACCCTTGTTTAACTATATGAGACATCACTTGCAAAAAAGAAGTATAATTACTTAAGTAATAGTCTCTTTTTGTTTAATTATATAAGAAGTCACTTGCATAACAAGAAGTATAATTATTTAGCTAATGGTTTCTTGCTGTTTAATTATAATTATATGTATATATAGTTTAATTAACTTACATAACGAGAAGTATAATTATTCACCTGATAGTTCCTTGTCTATTTAAGAAGTTACTTGCCAACAAAAAAGTATAATGTTTCAATATAAGGTTCATTATTTAAATATATGAGACATCACTTGCGGAAAAAAAAAGTACAATTCTTCAGCCAACAGTCCCGTACTGTTCAAACATATAAGACATCACATGCAAAAAAAAAGTATAATTAATCAGTTGATGATTCCTTGACTATATGAGAAGTAATTTGCAAACAAGAAATACAATTATTCAGCTCATGGTCCCTTGTTTGACTATATCAACAGCCATTTGCAAACACAAAGTATGAAAAAAAAGTACAATTCTTCAGCCAACAGTCCCGTTCTGTTCAAACATATAAGACATCACATGCAAACAAAAAGTATAATTAATCAGTTGATGATTCCTTGACTATATGAGAAGTAATTTGCAAACAAGAAATACAATTATTCAGCTCATGGTCCCTTGTTTGACTATATCAACAGCCATTTGCAAACACAAAGTATGATTACTCAGTTGATAGTCTCTTGTTGTTTGACAATCAATTCATACGGCGGGGGAGTCAGAGGCAAGCTACTGTGATCAACTTCATGCGAGCCAAAATCAATACTATCATATGCAGGCGGGGGAGTAACACTTCGTTCACTTCTACCTCCTTCAGTCGCACTTCCAGGCATGCTAGTCTGTACAGGTATGTTTCTAGAAAAATCTATGCTTCTGACACTGTAATGTCTGCCATGACCAGTAGGATTTGAAATGCCTGATGCAGGATGTCCTCTGGGATGGTTATGGCCAGGAGGTGCATTCTGAGTGTGCACTGGTGAACTTGCATTCCTTTTAAGCCTGAAGCGCCTGACTGATACTACGAGAATAATGATTACCACAGCCAGGCACAGTAGCCCACCAGGAATACCTCCAATCAAGGCATACATATTTTTGTTGTCCTCTCCCTTCTGTTGCTCGCTTGGACCTGGAAACAGAAAAATTATCATCATCATCATCTTCATGTAAAACTATAGTAACTAATTTTGCAAACTTAACTCCATTCGAGGTTATGGTGTCTGGCCAATATTTTCAGTGATGAAATGGTATACAAGGGGCAGACTGGTCACTATGTTGTTGACCATCTCTACTTTACCAGATCTCTGGTAGCCATTTTATCACATCTTTCCCACATCTCTGGTAGCCATTTTATCATATGTTTACTTTCCCAAATCTCTGGCAGCCATTTTATCCCACCTTTGCTTTTGCAATCTCTGGTAGCCATTTTATCAGACTTTTACTTTTCCAAATCACATTTCCATATCACTTTTATTAGAAAATTACTTTCCCATATCACTTGTAGCTATTTTATCAGACCTTAACTTGTCTAGATCTTTGGTAGCTATTTTATCAGACCTTTATTTTACCACATTTTTACTTTCCCACATCACTGGTAGCCATTTTATCATATGTTTACTTTCCCAAATCTCTGGTAGCCATTTTAACAGACTTATACATTCCCAGCTGGTCTCTCTGGCCGAGGGGTTACACGACTTTCTCCATAATCCCATTTATCCACGCAGGGTCTCGCAGCGCGTGATAACTGGAAGCGGTTCTACCCGTGTTGGTGACTTGCGGGATAAATGAGCCGGCCGCTCAGAAAGCAATGGCAAACTACTGAGCGTAATCTTGCCAAGAAATCAACAATCAGCTGAAAGATGCTGATGTTGACAGCGATGTCCTGTAAAGGAGACGCAAAACATTTAATACATTCCCATATCTCTGGTAGCCATTTTAACATACTTTTACATTTTCATACCATATTACACTTTTACTTTTCTAGATCTTTGGTAGCCTTTTATCAGACATTTACTTTCTTAGATTTCTGGCAGTCATTTTATCAGACCTCTTCTCTTCCAGCTCAATCATTATATTATTAAGATAAAGGAGAAGGCCAAGAAATTGATGTTAGAGAAACTGATGTTATCACAGGAATCAAAACATATCAATACAATGTAGGGTATCTCAGAAATCTAGAAGCGATTTTTGGTGTTTTTTTTTGTTTGTTTTTTTTTGTTGTTTTTTTTTTGGATTTTTGGTTTTTTAAGTGTCAGGTCCAGCAACAGCAATTAGACGAAGTGAGTACAGAAGACTGCAAATAGCAGGTTAAAAACATACAGAATGAGAATAGCATAATTACAAAGTCCTATCACTGGAATTCACAGGGTGAATGAAATATAGGGAGACACACAAACACATTGCGAAGGGAACTAGAAACAGAGATAAATCATATAAGGGTAGGGTTACCAGATACATGGGCCCCAAAAGGAGGACATAATAAGACAAAAAAGGAGGACAAAGGAGGACATATTGAATGTTTCATTTGAATCGTTCCAGATTAAACCCACAATCAGTACAGTTTTATTACAATAGCTGCCGATAAGTGTATCTTACTGTTAGTGAATCGACCAAGAAACAATCATGTTAACAAATTAATATAAATTCAATGGAGGCTTTTTCAAAATGCTAAAAAACGTTATTTAAACAGCCGATTGTAAATTATTACCTTATAATCTTTATTAATTACGCAACATATTTCTCGGAGGAGCCAACTTTTCATAGAAGATCGTTAGCAATCACATATGCATAAAATTGTTAAGATTCTTCAAATTGTACTTTGTGAGAATGATGCCCTTTACAGAGTCAAGTAAAGTATGTTCCTTTCCTTTGTCCATTGAGCATTAATCAAGGAGAAACTTATTTTTCATAGTGTTTGAGAATTTGCATAAACAGAGATGGCAAAAATTACAAATTAAAAAAAACACACAATTTTAAGTTGCGTCTCTGCTACCGGAACTGGAAAGAACATTTACATTTTGACCATAGAGACTACAGCATTGTTAGTGTTGCCGAATAGAGCAACAGTTAGATTCAAATTATACAAATAATTGATGTTTCACATTTGGTATAAATAGGAAAATTTAATAAATATTAAGCAATGTGTTTTGGTAAAGAATGTAAACACACGGTAGAGTGTAGATACATTGTAAGTTGTAACAACAATGCATAAAAAATTATAACATTAAATATAAGAAAAGCCGAACATTTTAAAGGTTTTTAGCTTTGCCTGCCGGACGGAGAACATTAGGCTAAAAGACTAGACAGGTTGGAGTGACTTGTTGAAGGATTACGCCCCAATAGGGGATGAAGGGTAAAAGAAAGAAGACTGCATGGGTGTCTTGGAAGTTAAACAATCAGCTCTATCAAGGTATTATTACGATCAAGACGCAGGCCAAGAAACATGTCAAAGAGTGGGTTATGCCTTAATAAAACTCACACCCGCATGATAGTTAGTTGGTGCATGAGGCACGTTTTCTGATGAGATTCAGGAGAAGAGAATTCTCTCCTGGATTGGGATTGGGAGTTCGGATGCCATCCAAGTCAGAAGTCGTGAATGAGTGAGGCAATGGCACAGTCACGGTGCCGCCGTTGTGAATTAGTTTTATGTTTCTGTTAATAAGTTTTTATGCAGCATATGATATTGTGAAGATGTGATCATATGAAGTGCCGTTGTCATGATAACAGAACAATGAAAACTGTTTACGAGTTTTGATATGTTATTCGTCTAACTCTGTGACTCTAGCGTGAGAGCTTGAAGATAGAGAGTTAGTTGTAAGTCGTCAGGGAAACATGGACAAATCAGAAAGATGTAATTAGCAAAGTACTTGAGAAAACAATAATCATGACGCAGAGATCTTCAACCATCAAATGTGGAGCACAGAAGTAGCGCCATGACAAAGTTACACCCATGGTACCGACTTGCCAATGACTAAACAACAGAAATCAATATTAATCATACACTATATAAAAGGCCACATGTCACATTCATCTCACAACAGCAACAAAAACACTTCAATAACCTCTCTGCACTTAACAGGCCACTGGAATATAAAGTTAACTGCACTGTCCTTTACAAGATGTCACACTCAACCCCAGCATTCTTTGGTTGCTTGTGATTTACTGGGCAAGTTTATGTTCAGCAGTTTGACACTGCTTTCTGAATGACTGATGCTCAGACAACTGTTAAAAACCTACACAATGGCAGGCCTGCAGCTGATTTTGAGCGCAGTTTGTGGGACATGGTCAGACAGAAAAACCCATGAGCAAGTCCTATAAGAGGCAAATAAAAGCCGCAAACTTAGTATTTTTTTTTTCGCTCGCTCGCTTTGAACTCAAGCGTAGTCCATTACACACTATTTATAGTAGTGATGGACTGAATTTTGTGTGTGGATTAGCTTTCCCTATTAATAGTGTCCCTCGCCATCAGGCAAACCCACTCTGACTTCAGAGGTACTTGTAATTTACGTCCCCAAGTCAAGGACGTAAAGGTCGACATTTCAGTCCAACTGTCCTGTGTAGGGGATGAACCCCTTACCTCGGCATCAGCACACCGGATGTTTAAGAACATGTGTTCTTTCCCATTTGGCCATGCGGACCTGCACAAACTGATTAGAGAAATTAGACGTAGACAGCCAAACTTGTTTGGGCACGTTATGAGAAGAAATAAACTGGAGAACTTGGTGACAACTGGCAAGATTGAGGGAAAAAGAACAAGGGGAAGACAGAGGAATAAATACCTGGATGACTTGACCACATGGCATGGTCGAGACAAAAACACAGGGCTGATCCACGACTCTGGTAATCGTGTAAGATGGCGAAACATGACCTGCCCACTCTTACCAGCATGGCACATGATGAATGAATGTGGGATTGTAAATCGCATTTGCCAAGACGCCGGCATGACAAATATAAACAACAAAGTCCAAATGCACATGTGGATGGACAATACCTACCAACAGGAACTGGCTGGTACATGGCCTGAAAACCGCTAAATTCAAACGAAGCATCAGAATGGAACCGGATGGTCATTTTACTGCTCTCTGTAAGATACACCTTTCCCTTGTCAGAACCGCAAAACCGGTCCATGAACACAGGATCGTCTCCACTGTCTGCAGAACAAGAGATCACATGACATGCAAGTACAACAGTACGACAGACAATTGGTGCACAGGCCGTCAACCAACTCACTCCAACCTGTCTAGTCTTTTGCTATCTCCTGCAGCTTGCATCATCATCATCATGTGCCATGCCGATAAGCATAAGTGGTCATGTTTCGCCATCTCAAACAATCACCAGTTGTGTATCAGCTCAGTGTTCTTGTCCGACCATACCACGTAGCCAAGCCATCCAGGTATTTACTTCTCTGCCTTCCCCATGTTCTCTTCCCCCACGATCTTGCCAGTTGTCACCAAGTTCTCCAATTTATTTCATCTCATTACAGGTCCAAAATATTGTGAATGTCTACGTCTAATTTCTCTAACCAATTTACGCTTTTCATTTGTTTCTTGTAGGACTTGGTCATTGGTGTTTCTGTTTGTCCATGGTAGTCTGTGCATTTTCCTCAGAAACCACATTTCCACAGCCATCAGATGTTTTTCAGCCTGTCTGCTCATTGTCCACGCTTCACATCAAATACCAAGTCCCCCTTATATGATTTATCTCGTTTCTAGTTCTCTTCTCCATGTGTTTGTATATCTCCCGCTATTTCATTTACCGCTGTGGATTCCAGTGATAGGACTTTGTAGTTATGCTAGTCTCTTTCCAAATGCTTTTAACCTTCTAAATGCAGTCTTCTGTACTCACCTTGTCTAATAGCCGTTGCTGGGCCTGGTAATTATTAGTCTGACCATAAATGGCTTCTAGATTTCTGAGATATCCTACAATGGCTTGATTTGTTTGATTCCTGTGATAACATCAGTTTCTTTAACATCAGTTTTGTGGCCATTCTCCTTGATCTTAATAATATGGAGCTAAGGGCAGAACTAGTAGACTCTTAATACTGGTTAACCTCTGAACTTGCTAAGGCCAGTCTGTGTATGACTTCTTGAACAATGTCCATTATTCTTGATTACAGAGCTAAGGTATTTAAAGTTTGTGACATTTTCAATTTCATCATTGGCAATCATAGAGTTCATTTTAAAAAATGCATTTCATATTCTGTATTCAATGAACAATGTACAATTGCTCAAATATATCAAGGCATTATTGATAAGGAGATTCCAACCATTGCTATGCAAATAGAAGGACTTCCTTTTAAATATTAGACTACCTTGGGGATAACATACTCCACATCAGAACAATATCAGTTACTTTTTTGGGGCGCTCTCTCGCTTTGAACTCAAGTGTAGTTCATACAGGCTACTTCTAGTAGCACTGGACCAATTTTGCATGTGGATTGGCTTTCCCTTTAACAGTGTCCACTGACATGAGGTGAACCAACTGCGACTTCAGAGGTACTTGCAATTTATGTCCCCAAGTCAAGGATGAGAATTCAACATTTTAGTCTGACTGACCAGGTGTAGGGGTTGAACCCGCCACCTCAATATCAGATGGTGGTTGGAATGATTAGCAGTATGACTGACTCTTCACTGGCTGTTGAACGAGGAGATGGAGTGCGCATGGGAATGTCCTGAGTGTAGTGATGTCGGTTCTTAGCTCATAACTCATGGCACCGGAAGTTATAGAATGAGTCTCTTATCCATTCAGCCATGCTAGCCTCCTGATTTTTTAATTCTGCCTTCTTCTGTGATCATACCTTTTTTTTAATACATGTTCCTAAATCAGTTTCACATAATGTGATAAGAAAAGCATGGAAATACTACACTGTTTTTTTTTTAAACTCCTGTTTCAAGCGGAAAAGCAATCCGTAACTTGATAACATCCCACTTCTGCAGTATAATATCATGGATTCCAGGTAACAGCAACCTCATGGATAATGAGAAAACCAACAGTCATGCTAAATCAGGAACCACAGAGCAGCAAAGGAACAAACCTTTCAGTGTGCAAAAAGTCCACCACATTCCCAGAAACATCACAAGAGAAGACTGGCTGAACAGATGAGTAAAGAAAACAACAGCCCAACCTATTTTTAATTATCGCTCCAATGATGGTGGAAATGACCACGTGTTCACATGCACCCACTGTGAACGAACATTTACAGCACGAATTGGCTGTATCAGTCACATTCGCTACCGCCATAAGTAAAAGTTATTATGCCTTTTTAAAGCACAAACTATCGTCTGTCAAGACAGCAAGGTGCCAATGATAATGAATGAAAAGTCAATGATAATATCAATGGCCTCAGCAGGAATAATCAGAAGCTAATTTTTCAGTTTCAGACATTGGCATGCTAAGATCAATAGTCATCTTAACCATATCAACCTGTGACATGCATCCCTGTGTGGACATTCTCACCCTTATCAAACCAGCGACCATACTCTCTACAAATTCTCAGCACTTTCAAATTCAGAAATATTCTACTAAAGCTACAGAGGACCTGCAACAGTTACAGAGGGCCTGCAACAGCTAGAGAGGACCTGCAACAGCTAGAGAGGTCTTGCAACAGTTACAGAGGGCCTGCAACAGCTAGAGAGGACCTGCACCTCCATGAAAATAGAACTGGGCTGCAAAGAGTAGTCAACTCAGCAACAAGATTTCATGTCTAGCCAGCTCTTCTCCATGAATGCCAAGTAGCATGTCATATGTGATTGTACTATTTGAGTTCTCCTTCTTCTTCGTCTCATTGTTTGGACGTAATTACATTGTGTCAGTTTACAGCAGAACTGTGATATTTGCATTTTTCAGCCAACACATCCGACTTCTATGGGCGATTTTTGAGCGGGTTAGTCTTCCCAGTGTACTTCTTGAGTTTAGTCAAAACATACTTAAGAAATTTGACTACATAGCTGTTTTATACAAGGTGTAATACACTGACCCCTGTGAAAGTAATGCTTGTGATTTTGATGACATTAGTTACTGTACATACTGCCATGTAGCGTCAGAGGCAATGGACAATGATTTAGAATAAGATATGGAAATTGTGGCAAACGGGACAAGAAGAGTTAATCAATAGGCGGAAGAATACACAAGTTGCTAGATGATGTCACTGCGTACAACGTCACCAAAATTAGTTAGGTTTTCGGGATGAACACAGAGAGGACGCACAAATGATAACACTGAATGATGAACGCAAATATTCAGCAGAAAAGGTGTATAGAACATGACATCTAGTATTCCACGAAGATCAGGACAAGAGGCATAGTCTGAGTTACACAGAACAATCAGAAGATGGAGATTGTAGCACAGAGAAAGTGAGGAAAGTAGACTGTATCAGAACTGCCGACCGTTTGTCAGATAGAGGTCATGGCGTCACTACATAACTAGCAGTGTAAGTACCATGCTTCGAATCAAAGAAATAATGTAAGTCATGAAACGATCGATCGTATGAGCTTTATTCGTCATTGATAAAAATAACAAGATGGAATCGGATGCTACAGTTAATGTTACATATTTATTAATGATTATTAATTCTTTTTCACCGGCCCTCCCATCAACATGGGAAAGATGACGTCACGTCACTGTATGGACGATTTTTTTTTTTTTTGCATATCCTTTACAGGACATCGCTGTCAACACCAGCATCTTTCAGCTGTATGTAGATTTCTTGGCAAGATTACGCTCAGTAGTTTGCCATTGCATTCTGAGCGGCTGGCTCACATACCCCGTAAGTCACAGATGCGATTCGAACCACTGCTGATTCTTACCATCATCACGTTAACCGACGAGAGTATACGAGATTACAGAGAAAAGTCATAACCTCTAAGCCACGAAGCCGGCAAGTATGGACGATTGCCACTAATAAATATCTGTAGCTAAGACAAGCAACGCCATCGTTACTGAACTCATTTTCGTTGCTATTGATTATGGTTCCTGTTACTCTGCTATGTTATGTTGGGCTAGGCAACGAGTGAAATATTTGACAGAAGCATTATAGAACATATCTAGATGGCAATAGAGATAAAAACACATAAAAACACAAAGCTGATCCATGACTCTGGTGATCTTGTGAGATGGTGAAACATGACCACCCACTTTTATCGGCAATGCAGATGATTATAATGAGTTACTGGAATAATTAGCAGGGGGAACTCTTCTGTGGTTTTTTAAGTGGGAGATGGAGCAAGTGTGGGAATGTCCCTAGTGCAGTGATGTTGGTTCTTAAGTTCAGTATTGTTGTTGTTAGTGTCCGTTCTAGCAATTACCTTCTAGGATGGAAAGAGTTCATTCCCTATGTTCTTTCTTTTTTTAAACTTTGCAGTGTGTTTGCTTTGATTTGTTTTTTAACCTTTCAGTTTTTTTTTTTTTAGTTTCTTTGTCTTTTGGTTTTTAAAACTCTGTTCAGTGTTTTATTTGTTTCCTTATTATGACTAAATTTTAACAATGCATGATTTTTTCCCCGCTGACAACAGTTTTTATTATTTTATGTGGTACATATTTTGTATGTGTGTGTGCGTCTGAGAAAGGTATAAAAAAGGGAAGTGACTGTTGTCAAATGCTACAAGAATCATACTGAACATAAACAAATGATAAGCTTAATGAAAGGAAAAACAGTCTTCACCAACAAAGAAAATATTCTTGTCGGTAATCCATATATGAACACAAATAGTTACGAAATACGGCATGTTGCTTGTGATTTTCCGTCATCTATACGGCAATTTACAAACACATTTTCAGAATCATAATCACTTTCTTTAAAGTCCGACTCAGACTGCTAATGCAAAGTAACGCTTTGCACTGATATCTAGCTCCGATTAATAGTCAACTTCGTGCCCTTTAATGTCATTTAAAATGAACCTAGCGAAATCTCGGCTATCACTTGAAGAATCGCCGAAATCCATTTGAAAAACAGCGTAAAAATCCTGAAAACTATCAAAAATTGTCCTTAAAAGTCCGTTCAAATTCATACTATCGCGTTTACAAATGGCGGCCACGTTGTCAAGCTGTCGGCGAAAGTAGTCGTCGGAAGTGTCGGAAAGCCGAGAGATCGCGATTTTACAATGCATAATAGTATCGGCCGGAATCGGACGCTAAGCGCGTTTTATGGCATCGGCCAGAATCAGACTGCTATGCCTTGTAAAGGGTTAATCCAACTACCATGTCAACATGAATGCTATTATACTAGTATGTCTTAAGTCCGAATATTCAGTCCATGACACCAGCTAAAATAAATACAGTTGTCCCAAAACCAGATATCTGCAATATACTCACAGTCAAATATGTCCACATAATCATTATTACACTCCCCGTTAACATCTTTGCCTTGCAGGATGCTCTTGATTATGTCCAGTCGAATACCGTACCCGGCAAACTCCGTCGATATGGTCCACTCACAGAGCTGGTTGCTGAGAGAAGAGTACAAGAGGATACTTTTGACATTGCTGAGGGAAAAGTACACAAGGATACCTTTGATATTTCTGAAGATTTTTTTTTTCACCTTTACGTCTTTTTTAAGCAAACAAAACCCTGTTGAACCGTTCTTGAGAGTGAAAATAGAGACAATCAAAAATAGAGAGCATCTGTTGGATTTTTTCCCCCAGGACATGCTGGTGTGGTGGAAACGAGCGGGCGGACAGATTGGCTGATTCCGCACCACTCTTGGAGTATTGGTGCATGATAAAGATGATGTGGTTAGGGCCCTTTGGAATTTTCAGGATCCTTGCCGGTGCTACAGAGTTCGTGCATTGAGCTGAGATTCTCCGGACTCAGGCTTGAGTTAGGAGTAGAATGGAGCACTTATGGGTTACACTTGTGTGCTGTGATGTTGATCCGTCGACTACACTAAACTAAACTAGACCTTTGGGATTGTGCAGAAGAACACAAAGATCTTCACAGCTTGGAAAGAATGGTGCTGCAGGGAGTGACTGTTACGAGATCGCCATGAGTTAACCAGATAATAATACCGACGTTTGCTTGGCGTATATTTTCTAGACCACAACAGTCGTACTAACAGAGTAAACACAGCTGCACGGGTTACATCGGGGCAGCCCATATACACATTTGGTGGTGAGTGAGAAGGAATGGATACACCGTGTTGGCAGTTCATAAACAGTTGAAATCATCATAGCCTTGCCCGCTCAGGATATGGAATAGTTCCGGCTGTCATCTATAGTTCCGGACATCAGACGGAATGGAGGTTTTTACTGTCACCACATGACAGAAAGTTAAGGGCTTGTTATTGAAAACAGTGGAACACCTGCCGGACATGAACAAACGTCACGTGCACAATGTAAGCTTGTTGGAAAACCATGATTGGCAGCTTGGTATCGAAACTCTTTGTTGGAACTCTACAGTAACTCTCTAGATTGTTTTGGATGTCTAAACCAGTGATGACAAATCTAACATTGAGGGAGCCAGAGGGGGGATGGATCCCTGACAGGGGATGATCTGCCAATGTGCCACCTGTGTGGGGGCATAAAGGATAACGTCACGTGGCCAACTTTGGTAGTTTGCCATATAAACCCGAGTTGGGGCCAACTAGGGGGACTTGGAATGTGGCTCTAGTCGGAGTGCAATGGCACTGCAGTGCTTAGTGGAAATAATATCTACCGTGTGTTTATTAGTGACTTAACTTTTACACGTGCCTATCATGGCAGATGTAGATATGATTGATAGGACTGCAGTAGTGCCATTTAAGGTATAACCTATTCTTATATTAGTTCTAATTAATATAGACTGTAGCCTTGTTAAAACTATAGTGTGATGATTAGCACTGTTAGTGGAAACTAGTTAGAGTAGAATAGTGATATTAGCTCTGCTAGTTAAGAATAGAGTAGTGTAGTGGTGATAAGCTATGCTAGTTAAGAATAGAGTAATGATGGATAATTGGGAGACGGGGGAAATTGCCCGCTGGGGTTTTGCACTCTGTATGGGTCTTTCTTTGTCATAGCCTGATTCGGCTCTAGGTGGGTAGCTAATCTGCTCTATGACTAAGTTTAGTTAGCTAAAGATCATTAAGCAAGGCAATAGGCTTACACTCAGCTGATAGGATCAGTGACTAGTACTATCACCAGATGTGTTGTTTCTATCCTAGGTTCCCTACCAGATCCGAGGAAACTCAACAAGTTTTTAGGAAAGGTTTAAAATCCCATTCGGAAGAACACCAGTGGAACAGTAAATAAAGTTGCGTACAGAACGTAACTAAAGCTAGAAGGAAGATGATTCACCAAAGAGGGTTGATG
Organism: Cepaea nemoralis; assembly: GCA_014155875.1. Taxonomy (NCBI): domain Eukaryota; kingdom Metazoa; phylum Mollusca; class Gastropoda; order Stylommatophora; family Helicidae; genus Cepaea; species Cepaea nemoralis. The sequence goes on along the minus strand of JACEFZ010013914.1, from coordinate 16,477 downwards.
ATTACTGATGCACCACACAGCATCAGACAGTAGTAACTAACTGAGAACATTAATGAGAATAGTTACCTAGTGTGATATAATCTCGTGTAATAGAACACAAGACATGATACTTGAGGCTAGATAGACACGAGTGAGGATCAATGTCCATTAACAATTAACATTAATAACTGTGTACACACTACAAAGGACTTGTGAATTTTTTTTGGAACGATAGGAACGGACATTGTGTAGGGTGCAACCGGTCCATGATTAACTGTTAATACCACCGGTGTCTATTTCTGATGATCATGAAATGGGATTACCAGAGGTCTACAGAGTCACATCAGTATCCAGCAAGATGGTTTCGGCACTGGGTGAGATGTACATGTTCTGACGTAACGTGCTGTGGTCTATCCTTGCTGGATCAGCTGACTGGGTTGTTGTCTGAGAGTCCGATTCTACACACTTTATAGAACACGTCACACATTTTCTTCACATACACGTCTCATATACGTTACACGTTTCTTTTAATAAATTAATCTTTATTAATTTTTAGAAGCAAGAGTTGTTGAGTATGTTTGCGTTGGGAAGTATGAGAGGGGGCATAGTACGACAGTGAGAGAGTGACAGGAAAAGGTGTCCACGGGCTGAGGGAGTGTGTTGGACGGAAGCTGGTGGATTCTCCAGAATATTGAGAGGAAAAAAAAATATTATAATGTGAGTGTTGAATCTCTTCACTCCAGGGGACGACACTTTAAAGGAGGACATGACATTATTGGGGGCTCGTAAACGGAATCTTTGGACAGCGGGATCTCTCGTAAACGGAATCTTTGGACAGCGGGATCTCTCGTAAACGGAATCTTTGGACAGCGGGATCTCTCATAAACGGGATCTTTGGACAGCGGGATCTCCCGTAAACGGAATCCTTGGACAACGAGATCTCCTGCAAGCAGGAACCTTTGACAGTGGGATCTTCTGACAACGGGGTCTTTTGACATGGGATCCTTAGTTATAAGAGGGAGATATCATTTTGGAGAATCCAGCTAGAGTGAATGTGGATAGGGGTTAGGACAAATATCTGACCTGTTCACACTTCACACGTCTGCATAGGTCTGTGGTCCTGATTCTACTTTTGTCACTGAGTGAATGTGCTGTGTGTGGTAATATCTAGATTTATAGTACTTGTTCACATATCTGTATAGTAATTTGCAGTTATATTGTACTAGACCTGCTAGCTTACCTCTCTGTATAATGACCACTCCTAAACTAAGCACGTTAGAATTAAAGGCAAAGGGGGAAGAAATGGGACTGGCGGGTTCTGCTCTAACAGATTACATACAGGAAGTGGAGAGAGAGTATCGTCAAGCAGAACGGGAAGATCGAAAGGCCGAGCTGGAATTGAGAAGGATGGAGTTGGAACAAGCAGCTAGGAAATTTGAAGCTGAGCAAGCAGCTAGGAAATTAGAAGCTGAACAGGAAGCACAGAAAAGGGAGCACGAGTACCGGATGAGGGAACTCGAGTTGAAGAGTCAATCTAATGGAGAAACTGAGGGAGCAGTTGGAGGTTCCTCCATCCCAGGCTCAACACCAGTAGGTGGACATGGGTACCATGCTATGAAGTTTCCTTTGGCGGTCTACGAGGAGGACAAAGAGAAGATTGACCAGTACCTTCAACGCTTCGAGGCCATGTCTGTTGCTATGGGCCTGGAGCGTAACAATGGAATCTTAAGCTATCCCAGGGTTTACGCGGGACCGGTTACGAGGTTTATTCTCGCCTGCCACCAGGACATGAGAACAATTATGACGAGTTAAAGACGGCTCTGCTGAAACGATTCGAGGTTACGTCACATACCTACCAGAAAAAATTTCGAGCAGCGAAACGAGAACCGGGGGAGTTGTTTGCCGCCTACAGTTTGCGTCTAAAATCTTATCTCCATAAGTGGATGGATTTGGCTGGGTTCGCACATGACTATGAGAGTCTGGAAGAGCTCATGGTGGTCGACCAGCTGAAGAAGCAAATGTCTAAACCTCTCAGGACGTTCCTGGGAGAACAAGGGGCAGAACGTATTGACCTCGTGACTAAATTAGCAGAACGGTTTGTCGAGGTACATGGGGAGGCAGGGGAGAACCTTTCCACCAACACCAAAAGTCATGAGAAACATGACAAGAAGAAAGCCAAAAACTCAGGAACCAAAAAGTGGGAACCTTATGTGCAAAAATCAGAGGATAGTTCAAAGAAGAAGAAGGAGGGAAGCAAGAGCACTCCAAGCTCTACACCAAAACGACCATGGTCGGAGAAGTGGTGTTCAATTTGTAAGTCACTCTCGCACAATACGAGGGACTGCAAATCGAAGGCTAAGAACCCTCACTTCGCAGCATGTCAAGTGACTTCCAAGGAGGTTGTCACGGAAAATGCCAAGGTCAACAAGGAAGCACGCCACCAGGAGAGCTCACTCAAGTCCGGCACTAGAAAATCTAGGACAGGGAAATGGTGCAACCAATGCCAGTCGAATACGCACAATGCTATTGACTGCCGGGGAAAGTCAGGAGACACTCAATTCGTCGGGTGCTCAGGGAAACCTAAGGTGGAGCCCACCGAACAGGTCGAGGCCGAGGAAGAGACTCCAGACCAGGAAAACCACCTGTAGTGGAATTGGTAGAGGTTAACGGTCGTCAAGTGGAGTGTTTATACGACACAGGACCTGGAAGGGGAGGCCATGATTTCTGCGGATCTGGTACATCCAGAACAATTCACAGGTGAAACCTTGGATATACAGTCCGCACAGAAGAGTGCTGTAACCATGAAGTTGCCCATTGCTAATGTGGAGATTCGCTCAAGGTACGTCACTGGCACCATCAAGGCCGCTGTATTGACCGATCCCATTTTTCCAGTCATCCTAGGTTGCCGGTATGTCTTTCTGGGAATGCCCAGGGAGCCAATTCATATGGGAGCAATGCAGACTCGCTCTCAGACGAAAACGGAAGAGGCAGATGCAATTGTGACTAACCCAATGCCGGGGGAGCTACGAACTGCCCAGAGTGAGGATGATACTTTACGTCCTTGCTACAAAAAGCTGCAGAAAAGTGCTGATCCACCAGGACGGGGGCAGTACTACATAAAGAATATTATACTCTACAGGAGAGCAGGAAGGGGAGACAACCTATACGGTCAGTTGGTCATCCCGAAAGCTCACCGGTCCCAGATTCTTCATATGGGGCATACCATCTCCTTTAGTGGACACATGGGTATTGCCGCCACCATGCAGCGGATTTCCTGCCACTACTATTGGCCGGGAATGACAGATGATGTGCGTCGGTATGTGAAGTCATGCCCTGAGTGCCAGAGGGTGGCACCAAAACACTGGACAGCACCGGTGGTGTTGGGTGAGATGCCCATCATGAACTCTCCTTTCGAGAGGGTAGCCATCAATATCGTGGGTCCACTTCCCAGGACTAGGAAGAGGAAACATGTATATACTCACAATGGTGGATTGCTGTACAATGTGGGGTGAGGCTATACCGTTGACCACGATTGACTCGAAAAGAGTGGCGGACGCACTGATGGAGGCCTTTACCAGATTAGGCTTTCCGGATCAAATTCTGACGGACAATGGATCTCAGTTTTGTGGAAAACTCATGGAGGAGGTATTTAGGGTGTTTCACTCTAATCACATACATACCAGCCCTTACCACCTCAAGCCAATGGACAAGTGGAGCGTTTCAACGGCACGTTGATGACAATGCTCAGGAAACTAGCGCAGGAAAAACCTGATAGGTGGGATGAATATATCCCAGCAGCACTCTTTGCCTATTGGGAAGTTCCTCATGGCTCAACAGGACTACCACCCGCTATGTTGCTGTTTGGTCGTCCAATCAAAGGACCGTTGGAAGCCATGTTGAGGAGTTGGACTGAAGAGGGGACGTCAGAAGAAGTGATCTCATCCTACAAATACGTGGAGGAACTGAAAGAAAAACTCCACAAGGGATGGACTCTGGCAAATCAAAACTTGAAAAAGGCCAGGAAAGACATGCGGCTTGCTACAACCGTAGGTCTAAAGAAAGATCTCTAGAGGTGGGAGACAAAGTCTTGTTGCTACTCCCAACGGGAAACAACAAACTGGAGATAGGTTGGCAAGGACCATTTCCTGTGGAAAGGGTAATATCCAGAACCAACTATCAGATCCGGATCCGGGGAAAGTCGAAGATTTTCCATATCAATCTCTTGCGGAAATACGAAGAGAGACCCGGAGACAAGGCAGCTCACCTCATGGCAATGGCAGTTGCAGTGGAGACAGAAGTGGGAACCAGCGAGGGCAGGGAATATCCCTTGGAACACCAGGAAACCTATAGGGATGTGCAAGTGAACCCTGATCTGACCTCCCAGGAGAGGGAAAGGATAACCCAGGTTCTCAAGTCTCATAAGGAGATACTGACTGATAAACCAGGACGAACGAGGTTGGTTGAGTTCGAGATGACTTTGACCACACAGGAGCCTGTTCGCCAAAAGGTTTACCCAGTGCCATTCTCTAAAGAAAAGGCCCTGGAGGAGGAAATACAAAAACTGCTGGAGGATGACGTGATTGCACCATCCACATCCCCATACAATGCGGGGGTAGTTTTGTTACGCAAACCAAGTGGAGAACACAGGTTGTGTATAGATTACCGACTTCTGAACAGTCATACACAGTTTCAGGTGGAACCTTTGCCGAATCCAACTCAGTTATTCGCTAGGCTCCATAAGTCTCGGTACTTTTCAAAGGTGGATCTGAGTCGGGGGGTACTATCAGATACCAGTCAAACCGGAGATTCGACCACTGTTAGCTTTCAGTACACCCAGTGGACACTACGAATTCAAGGTCATGCCCTTTGGACTCAGCAATGCACCTAGTGTGTTTACACGCATGATGAGGACTTTACTAGATCCGTTACAGGATTCGTCCATCATCTCTTTCATGGATGATATTCTGATTTCCAGTGACAGCTTGGATGACCACTTACAATCCTTGGAGAGAGTGTTTAATAGGCTCAAGGAAGCAGGGCTTACCGCTCGTCCAACCAAGTGCATGATTGGTTACCAGACTCTGGAATTTCTAGGTCACACCATCACTCCAGGACACATTGTCCCAGAAGAGAAGAACCTGGAGAAAATCAGAAATGCACCAAGGCCAAAAACGAAGAAGGATGTGCGATCTTTTCTCTCGTTGTGTGGGTTCTACCACAAATGTATCCCACATTTCACGGAACTGGGAGCTCCGTTGACGGAAACCTTGAAAAAGGGATTCCCGGACCAAATCATTTGGACACCAGAATGTGAGAATGCCTATAGTCAGTTAAAGGAGGCCTTGGTCAGCAAACCTGTATTACAGCTCCCTGACCTTTCCAAACAATTTGTGTTGAGAATGGATGCGAGTGCGATTGGAATTGGAGCCGCTTTGTTACAGGAAGGAAAAGACGATGCTTCTGTTTTGAAACCTGTGGCATACGCAAGTAAGAAACTTCTACAGGCGGAGAGGAATTATTCAACCGTCGAGAGAGAGTGCTTGTCCCTCGTCTGGGCAGTGCAAAATTTCAGCCCTATTTGTATGGAGTTAAGTTTCGGGTCCAGTCGGATCATCAGCCCCTGATGTTCCTGGCTACTTCTCAGAAGCTCAACGCACGTTTGATGCGGTGGTCGTTGTTACTTCAACCCTATAATTTCAGTGGAGTACATTCCTGGGAAGGAAAATGTTGGAGCGGATTTCTTGTCAAGACACCCAGCTCCTGAAGAAGTGGAATGAATCATCTGGATTAAACTCATGGTGGAGAAGAGTGAGATGGACTACTCTCTTAAGAGGGGGCCTATGTCACGAGATCGCCATGAGTTAACCAGATAATAATACCGACGTTTGCTTGGCGTATATTTTCTAGGCCACAACAGTCGTACTAACAGAGTAAACACAGCTGCACGGGTTACATCGGGGCAGCCATATACACATTTGGTGGTGAGTGAGAAGGAATGGATACACCGCGTTGGCAGTTCATAAACAGTTGAAATCACATAGCCTTGCCCGCTCAGGATATGGAATAGTTCCGGCTGTCATCTATAGTTCCGGACATCAGACGGAATGGAGGTTTTTACTGTCACCACATGACAGAAAGTTAAGGGCTTGTTATTGAAAACAGTGGAACACCTGCCGGACATGAACAACGTCACGTGCACAATGTAAGCTTGTTTGGAAAACCATGATTGGCAGCTTGGTATCGAAACTCTTTGTTGGAACTCTACAGTAACTCTCTAGATTGTTTTGGATGTCTAAACCAGTGATGACAAATCTAACATTGAGGGAGCCAGAGGGGGGATGGATCCCTGACAGGGGATGATCTGCCAATGTGCCACCTGTGTGGGGGCATAAAGGATAACGTCACGTGGCCAACTTTGGTAGTTTGCCATATAAACCCGAGTTGGGGCCAACTAGGGGGACTTGGAAATGTGGCTCTAGTCGGAGTGCAATGGCACTGCAGTGCTTAGTGGAAATAATATCTACCGTGTGTTTATTAGTGACTTAATTTTACACGTGCCTATCATGGCAGATGTAGATATGATTGATAGGACTGCAGTAGTGCCATTTAAGGTATAACCTATTCTTATATTAGTTCTAATTAATATAGACTGTAGCCTTGTTAAAACTATAGTGTGATGATTAGCACTGTTAGTGGAAACTAGTTAGAGTAGAATAGTGATATTAGCTCTGCTAGTTAAGAATAGAGTAGTGTAGTGGTGATAAGCTATGCTAGTTAAGAATAGAGTAATGATGGATAATTGGGAGACGGGGAAATTGCCCGCTGGGGTTTTGCACTCTGTATGGGTCTTTCTTTGTCATAGCCTGATTCGGCTCTAGGTGGGTAGCTAATCTGCTCTATGACTAAGTTTAGTTAGCTAAAGATCATTAAGCAAGGCAATAGGCTTACACTCAGCCGATAGGATCAGTGACTAGTACTATCACCAGATGTGTTGTTTCTATCCTAGGTTCCCTACCAGATCCGAGGAAACTCAACAAGTTTTTAGGAAAGGTTAAAATCCCATTCGGAAGAAAACCAGTGGAACAGTAAATAAAGTTGCGTACAGAACGTAACTAAAGCTAGAAGGAAGATGATTCACCAAAGAGGGGTGATGATTACTGATGCACCACACAGCATCAGACAGTAGTAACTAACTGAGAACATTAATGAGAATAGTTACCTAGTGTGATATAATCTCGTGTAATAGAACACAAGACATGATACTTGAGGCTAGATAGACACGAGTGAGGATCAAGTCCATTAACAATTAACATTAATAACTGTGTACACACTACAAAGGACTTGTGAATTTTTTTTGGAACGATAGGAACGGACATTGTGTAGGGTGCAACCGGTCCATGATTAACTGTTAATACCACCGGTGTCTATTTCTGATGATCATGAAATGGGATTACCAGAGGTCTACAGAGTCACATCAGTATCCAGCAAGATGGTTTCGGCACTGGGTGAGATGTACATGTTCTGACGTAACGTGCTGTGGTCTATCCTTGCTGGGATCAGCTGACTGGGTTGTTGTCTGAGAGTCCGATTCTACACTTTATAGAACACGTCACACATTTTCTTCACATACACGTCTCATATACGTTACACGTTTCTTTTAATAAATTAATCTTTATTAATTTTTAGAAGCAAGAGTTGTTGAGTATGTTGCGTTGGGAAGTATGAGAGGGGGCATAGTACGACAGTGAGAGAGTGACAGGAAAAGGTGTCCACGGGCTGAGGTAGTGTGTTGGACGGAAGCTGGTGGATTCTCCAGAATATTGAGAGGAAAAAAAAAATATTATAATGTGAGTGTTGAATCTCTTCACTCCAGGGACGACACTTTAAAGGAGGACACGACAGTGACCACAAGATCTGGCTGACACTCTGGACTCAGAAGAAAGGCCAGACAGACACATAATCAGACAGCTACTGATATCATTAGTACTGGAACTCTTCGCTGGCTGTTGAAGATGAGGAAGGACGTATGGAAATATCTCAAGTGCTGAGATGTTGATTCTTGACTCTACCTAAACTTAACTGAGAGTGAGAGAAGTATATGCAGTATCCACTTACTGAAAAGTCAAGTGTAGCCTGTTCTTCTGTATGGAAATGAATGCTGGACTTACTTATGACAATAATTATGAACATAATTATGAACATAGTTAATGAAATTAGTTATGAAAATAGTTAATGAAAATAGTTACGAAAATAGTTATGAAAAAAGTTATGAAACAGGGGTCTCCATGGCAAAGTGGTTAAGTCATCTGCCTTGTGCTCTGAAGGGTGTGGGTTCATTCCCATTCTACAATATTCAGACCACAAGTGCAGTGTTTTCTGACACTCCAGGTGGTCATCGCTAAAGTTATTATGTACAAGGGGGCTTCACATGAAAACTTTAAATGTTTTTTAATGAATATATTCTGAAAAACAAATGCATCATTCTTCGATGTAGTTACCACTACGTTCAATGCAAGTCCTCTAGTGCCGATAAAATGCTTGGATTCCTGTAGAAAAGAAATACTCTTGGTCTCATGCACCTCCTACTTATCTCTTCATCGGTCCAAAAAGTTTTGAAATTTCCTACTCCACTCATACACTCGCTAGACTGACAGGCATGCATCACCATACTGGATCTTCATTAACCAATGAATTTCTATATGTTTCACCACTTCAGTGATAAAAAAACTGATAACAGAACACTGCTCCTCTTTGCTGCATGTCAAAATTTGGGTAACCATCTTTAAACTGTCCTTATGATGTCATCGTGTTCAGCTGCACTGTGATGTCACATGCTTAACACTCTTGATATCCTAAACAACAATGTTGACAGGCAACAAGACAATGGCACGTTTATTGTAATTTCTATGACACTTTTAAGGTTTTCACTTGAATCTCCCTCATATTTCTGATAATGGATCTGTTTTGTTGATTTACGCATGCCTTTTGAGTAGTTGTGATATTCACGTCATACTCCCCCATTTCTGAACTAGGCAGCCAGCATAAAGTAACCACACGCCAGATATCATCTCACTGTGGAGTTCGGGACGCAGAGGTGTTTCCAAGGCACCAGGGCCGGGTTATATACTGGCCAAGACCTATTGACGCGTCCTCGTCGAGCGTCCTGGGCAACAGGTCCCTTCGGGGTCCTGGCTAAAGTCAATAGGATCACTGATTCCTCCGAAGTCGGAGAGTGTCTGCCTGTACGGCGAGGAACCACCAGTCTGCACACCAATAAGCCAGACACGGGACAACGGATACTCACGCAAAACTCAGGTCCTGTATGACATCACACTGATGTTGGACAACAGGATGTCTTCATCCGACATACAGGACTTCGCGTTGGAGCTCAAGCCAACGAACACAAGCAAGCAAGCAAGCAACTGTGGAGTTCCCAGAAACGCAAGTGCTGATCAACTAGCTAAGGAAGGAGCAATAGGAGAATAATCTGATGTGTCTGTGACATACCACCAAAAGAAAAGAATGATCAAATCAGTCAGAAAGCCACCAACACCAGCTCAGGATGATTACTGCTTTATGGACAGACCACAACAAATTATTATTCTGCACCTCAGAACACGACACATTAGATTACGAAACCACATGTATACACAATTCAAGATTGGCGAATCAGCCATGTGCACATGAGGATTGGCTCAGTAGACAGCAGATCACATTCTCCAAGACTGCCCAAAATATGACACTTTTAGGCAAACTTTCAGTGGAAGATCAACTCTGTGAACCACTATGTGAACTAAAACAGACTGAAATTCACACTGACCAGATCACCCATTCAGTGTTAATCCATCTAAACACATGGAGCCAACATCATATACTCAATAAATTTCATGTCAAAAGGTGTCCTTTATTTTAGTCTCTCTTCTGAAATCACTTAAGGTAAGAAAAATATATTTGACCACAGAATAGATGAATAAAATCATATGAGAAACAAATAAATTCAAAGAGTTAAAAAGGAGACAGAAAAATATAGGAGAGCTTAACATGAGGTGGTTAATGGTCTATGCTCCAGGCAAAAGTTGCAGATACATCAATAGGGTAAATAATGCACTCTCAACAGTTAGATACATCTTTGGTTGCTTGTCCATCAAGAATGATGATGACCATTCATTTAATCCAGTGGGGTTGAAAGTATGGAGCCGTGAGTTCTAAGATGGCTGATAAGGCCTATTTTGGCTTGAAATGTTCTTTGACAATGTGGGCAAAGAATGCTTGACAGTTGGATGAAGAATCCGGGAAGGTTAACCCGGTCAACAAATGCCCGCAGAAGTCGGATGTGTCGGCCTAACGGCGCAAGAATGCAGCTCTGCTGTAAACAGGCACAACGCAATCACATCCGGGAAAAAAACTCCGGATGAACGAAGAAGAAGAAAGATGAAGAATGACTTGCGCGATGAATTGGATTAACGTGAAGAAGAGTTGCATAATTCGTCGACCTCACTCTCTCGCCTGAGTCCATCTGAATCCAGTGGCAAGACAAGTCGAGACGACTGGATACGAATACAGGTGCAGTGGATGACCAGGGCGCTCTGCGTGCCTTGCCGTGCTCGTTACGTTCCACAACGCAGTGCAGGTAAACGCCATCTTCCCCGTTGGATCAACAATGATTTCTTCTGTGCAGTCTGCCGAATCCTGTCTTCACATGCTGGGTAAGCAGCATACATCATTAGGGTAACTAATGCACTCTCGCTTTTTTTTTTGTTTAGTTGCATGTCCTTCACAGGATGCAATAGTGAACCCCAGCATTTTGGCTGCACATTATTCCTGGGCAAGTTGTACATTCAGTAGTTTGCCATTGCTTTCTGAACGACCGGCACCTATATCTTTTTCAAAAAAACCAGCACCGCTGTGTTTCGAACCCGGTATGGGGATTATGAATCGTGTCTATAACCCCTTCGCCACGGAGATAGATACATCATTAGGGTAACAAATGCAGTCTCATCTGTTAGATACATCATAATGTAACTAATGCACTCTCACCTTTTATACTGCCCTCCATTCTTTGGCAGACGAAGGAATCCGACTGCAGTACCATGTGTCTTAATCACCATAGGACTATAAAATTCACTGCAGGCAGGATACTGGCCAGCTGTTGATGTCATGTTACAATTTAGTGCCAGTATGGTTTGTAAACCACAAGAAAGAGACAAACAGTGTTCTTTGCTCATACAATGAGAAGAGAGGCATTGGATAACATCGTGACTGGAAATATAAGTGGTCAGAAAGGCAGAGGTCGACCCAGAGACATGTCTGATGGTCTAAGATGGCAACGTGGAGGAGTGTCATCAATAGAATTGATTCAAAACATGAAGGACTGAAAGATGAGTTGAGCTGAGACCTGACGTAACAGCACCAAGGACATTTCCATAAGTGCTTGGTCCTCATCTTCAACAACCAGCAATGAGTCCCAATACTAATGGTACAAGTTTCAATCTGATCATGTGTTCGTCTGGTCTTTCCTGGGAGAACTGAATGTCCCTGCCACACCATTCTTTCCAGGTGGAGAAAGTGGCAGAACAGACTGAGAACCTGTATGTGGAGAGAATGATATGGTAGGGGATCAGCTGGGGTTCTGGACAAATCTCAAAATTGAGAGGGAAGACCACTCTGATTCATAAGGCTGAATGGATAAGAACGTGTGTTCTTAAACATCTGGTGTACTGATGCTGAGCTAAGGGGTTCAACCCTTGCACTGGACAGTTGGACTAAAATGTTGACTTGAGGACATAAATTACAAGTACCTCTGAAGTCAGAGTGGGTTCGCCTGATGGCAAGGGACACTGGTAATAGGGAAAATTAATCCACACACACAAATCAGGCCAGAGCACTAGAAGTAGCAGCACATTTATGGACTACACTTGAGTTCAAAGCAAGTGATAGCAAAAGAAAACAACATAAAGTAGTTCACTTCCAAATTGCTCATGGTTGATTTCATAAAGTAGTTCACTTCCAAATTGCTCATGGTTGATTTCATAAAGTAGTTCACTTCCAAATTGCTCATGGTTGATTTCATAAAGTAGTTCACTTCCAAATTGCTCATGGTTGATTTCATAAAGTAGTTCACTTCCAAATTGCTCATGGTTTGATTTCATAAAGTAGTTCACTTCCAAATTGCTCATGGTTGATTTCATAAAGTAGTTCACTTCCAAATTGCTCATGGTTGATTTCATAAAGTAGTTCACTTCCAAATTGCTCATGGTTGATTTCATAAAGTAGTTCACTTCCAAATTGCTCATGGTTGATTTCATAAAGTAGTTCACTTCCAAATTGCTCATGGTTGATTTCATAAAGTAGTTCACTTCCAAATTGCTCATGGTTGATTTCATAAAGTAGTTCACTTCCAAATTGCTCATGGTTGATTTCATAAAGTAGTTCACTTCCAAATTGCTCATGGTTGATTTCATAAAGTAGTTCACTTCCAAATTGCTCATGGTTGATTTCATAAAGTAGTTCACTTCCAAATTGCTCATGGTTGATTTCATAAAGTAGTTCACTTCCAAATTGCTCATGGTTGATTTCATAAAGTAGTTCACTTCCAAATTGCTCATGGTTGATTTCATAAAGTAGTTCACTTCCAAATTGCTCATGGTTGATTTCATAAAGTAGTTCACTTCCAAATTGCTCATGGTTGATTTCATAAGTAGTTCACTTCCAAATTGCTCATGGTTGATTTCATAAAGTAGTTCACTTCCAAATTGCTCATGGTTGATTTCATAAAGTAGTTCACTTCCAAATTGCTCATGGTTGATTTCATAAAGTAGTTCACTTCCAAATTGCTCATGGTTGATTTCATAAAGTAGTCCACTTCCAAATTGCTCATGGTCGATTTCAAACCCTAGACTCGGTACGATGGGGAATTATGAAACCATGCATCTCACAATCCCAGAAAACACAACACCGGATAATATATTATAATAAATGTGTATCTGGGGAACCCCTACAGAAAACAAAAAATATTAACCCAGGGGTGGCATCAGAGAGGAGTATAACATCCTCTGATTTTGTGTCCTGTGACAAGCCACGCTGTGATTTGTACCTAATATATAGACAATATAAAATAACACAAAGTAATGCAGCTTTACAAAACACAATTACGGAAAACACAGACGTTGCGGCAACTAGCCTTCATCAGCAAATGCATACACTAAACACAACATAATCACGGTGACTACATTTAAGGCATAAAAGTGAGATCAGAAGAATGAAAAGATTAAAAAATGAGACAATGAAGTGAACATGCAAAAACTGAAGAAAGAAAATGTGCTACTTAACTTAGAATCCCAGGCTTAACACTGACATAAATCTTCACTTTGATACTCTTATATAGACAGCCATGGGGGTCTGTGGCGGCATGGGGTCCGGGGTAAGGGATGATAATGGTTCAGTGAAGATCGTAGGTAAATGAGTGGAAGTGGTACATGAAAAAAGGGAAGAAGATAAGACGAGAAATTTAAAGCAATGGAGATGTGATGGGCTGAGAGTGAAAACTAAGGAGTGCCCCGGTGGATATAGTCACCCAGTAACGTTAACACATGGATACCACTACACTCTATGGTGCATATTGAAAATACATGCTAGCCACAAATTTTTAAAGACCAATCAGCACTCGATGGCTGATGACTTTACTTCCCAGACCATTTCCTGTGGCCCATTTAAAACTGAATCAACCTGGGATGCCAGGTCAACTTTTAAAAAAAATGTCCTCCTTGAGGAGGATTCAAACACACATATCTGCCAGGTGGCAGGCAGGCATGCTAGCAATGCACTACTCAGGCTACCTTAGCTGAGAGCTACAAACAGCCATAAACAAATGTTATGACATTCAAAGAATAATGTAGTCAGCCAAGATGAAAGAAGGCTCTGACCCTAGAAGAAGAGGAGAGGAAAATATGTTGGTGCTGGAGACACACTGAGAGAACCAGTTAACAACATAAGGAGAAGTTAGTTGCATATCTTTTACAGGACATTACAGTCAATACCTGCATTTTTTGCTGTTGTGATCTCTTGGCAAGTTTACATTCAGTAGTTTGCCATTGCTTTTTTGAACGACCGGCACCCATATCATTTTGTAAAAAAAAACCAACGCAACGCGGTCTGCAGCCAAATCGCGTGCAGCTGTGTTTCAACCGTGGGTATGTGGGATCACGAACTGCGTCCGTAAACCCTTCGCCACGGAGCCAACCATAACAAGACGAGGTGGGGTCCATATGTTGGTGCTGGAGACACAATCATGAGAAAGTCTTTCCCCCGGGAAGGTTAACCCGGTCAACAAATGCCCGCAGAAGTCGGATGTGGTCGGCCTAATGGCGCAAGAGCGCAGCTCTGCTGTAAACAGGCACAACGCAATCACGTCCGGAAAAAAAAAACTCAGGATGAACGCAGAAGAAGAAAAAAGTGTTTCCTCTGGAACCCACATGGTAAAATAAATATAACAGACCAAAACTAAGGAGGTCAGCATGGCTGAATGGATAAGAACATTTGATTTTAAACTGCCAATATGTTGATGCCAAGATTGCAGGTCTAACCCCTACACCTGTCCTGTTGAACTAAAATGTTGATTTCTTGTCCTTAAATTGGAGATGTAACTTACAAGTATCTCAGAAGTCAGTGAGGGTCACTGGTAATAAGGAAAGCTAATCCACATGCAAAGATCAGTCCAGTGCATTAGAAGTAGTAGCAAGTATATGTACTACGCTTGAGTTCAAAGCGGGCAAATGCAAACAATAAAAAGCAAAAATAACTAGAGATGAGAATTAGAGACAGAGATCAGTGATATGGAAGATAAACAGAAGGAGCAACAAGAAACAGCCAGATATGGGACGACCTGGCATGAATTGGTTGAGGGTGTCTGCACCACTGGGAGAGAAGAAACAAATGTAGCATGGGGAATCATACAAGTTGAGTTCAGTCAAGAACCAACATCACAGCACTCAAGACATTCCCATACGTGCTTCGTCAACTTCTGCAACAGCCAGCAAAGAGTCAACAATAATAATGGTACCAGTAGCAGCCTGATTATGTGTCCGTCCACCTTTTCCTCAGAGTTGTGAGTGTTGGCCAGATCCACTGGTCACTCCCTGCCGCATCATTCTCGCTAAGCCGTGACGATCCACCCTTTGTTCTGCAATATATACCACTTCTGCCTTATCATGCACCAATACCCCACTCGGTGGAGCAGACGCAGCCAATCTCTCCGCCTACTTATTTCCCACCATACCAGCATGTCCTGGGGGGAAAAATCCATCAGATGCTCTCTATTTTTTATTGTTAAATAAAGGACTGCCACTCTGCCGGAAGCATGCCAGTCTTCACCTTTATCATCATACTTTGTGGGAACGACGGCTATGAGGATGTTGTACAAGTAGAATATGAAAAGTATGTATTGAAAACAGAAAAGGAGAGCAATGGAGATTTAGAAGAGATGGGGAATTATAATCCATTAACTAAGTTAATGAAAATAAGTTACCTGACTGCATAATAAGCAGTAGAAGCAGAAATAAGCTAATGCATGGAATCTGCTCCTTTGATGTCATTTTTCGGTGTAGATGTATAAACTAAAGTTGCCCTAATGACAGAAAACAGGCAACTACATAGTCTGACCCACTCCTGGATATATGAACTTAAGTCAGGTCATTGATGGCGATCAACTCCAGAAAATAATGTACTTGGCATGTCGCAGTCTGACACACTGCTGGAAATCTACACTTTGGTTGAGTCATTGATGGCAATCAACTCCAGATATTTCACGTGGATATCACAATCTGAAATGTAGAAATTAAGTCATCATGATGGTCATCTATAAAATACATGTATGTTTTCTGGAATCTGCAGAGATGTTGGCTGCAGCAAAGTGTACATTGAAAAACAGCATCATCTCTCCAAACATATAAAAATGTCAATTTAATAAAGACACAAACAAAAGATTGCACGATTTATTGCCTGGCATATTTCGCTGTATCTCGTAAGGCACATACTGCAGATCCCACAAAATATGAACTTAAGCAATAAGATAAATCCTTCAAGCTGAAACATACAACACACATATTCACACTGTAATTTGAATTGTCTACTACGGTAATTTCAAATTAACTATCATGTCTTTCTGTTTGCATAAAGTTGGCTTCTGTAAATGAATGGTGACTGCCTCTGCCAGCTTTAGCATGCGACCATTTTGTGTGTTAAACAACATGCAAAGTGCACTGTCCTTATCAATCACGTGACCAGTTCTCAGAAACTCAAAATTATACGCAACAGCTGTTATATCACAATTTATAATTGTGTTTATGCAACCCCACTGTACGGACTTTACCACTTTCTTCATTTTGGTACACATTCAAGGGTGAGCTGTGGCTGAGAGTCTACAGTGTTCGCTTCGGGCACAAGAGGTACAGGGTTCGATCCCTGTACAGGGCTGGGAATTCCAGAACCATTGGTATCAATG
>JACEFZ010013913.1:0-66800 GCA_014155875.1 Cepaea nemoralis | reverse complement strand
AAAACCTAAAAAATGGGGGGTTTTGAAACCCACCAACCAATTGATGTTGGACAACAGAATGTATTCATCCGACATACAGGACTTCACCCTGGAGTTCACAGCCAGCGAACACAAGCAAGCAAGCAAGCACTGAAGAATTTGGAAGGAGATTCCAAGATTTCAAGACTTTAGAACCGCAGTTCAATATTCTCAGTTCCCCTTTCAGTGCAGAAGCAGATACAGCCACAGAGGACATACAGTTCGAGCTGCTTGACAAGCAGTTGCATGAGCAGATCATGACCTGAAAGAGAAACTCAAGTCAGATGGTTTGCCGGATTTCTATGGATCTTAATCAGAATAATCATTTCCCAACTTGATAAACTAAACGTTTATCATTGTTTGGATCAACATACATTTGCGAACAAGCATTTTCTTGCTTTAAGATCAACAAATCTAAGAACAGGCCTTTATTATCGGACTGTCCCTTTCATACTGCCATGCGAATTTCAACACGTAAACTTGCTCCAGATTTCAAGAATATTGTCAAAAATTGCAAGCAGTTACATACATCTCATTAGAAATCAATAATTGTAGTGACAATGTAGTCGGTTTGTGTACAAATTAAAGCCATTGATAGATAATAAAAGAAATTTATAATAGTAAAAAATTGTAAAATCAAGTTAACAAATTAGTAAAAGTTTTTGTCCATATTATAAAGTATAATGTATAAGTGTAGAAGTAAAATAAAATTGTAATAATTAGTTATGCATACTGTTTAATATCCTATAAATAATTCATAATTACGTATTGTGATAGGTTGCTGTAAACAAAGTGACATAATATATATGCGGCTCCCCCCCCCCCCCCCCAACAGCTTTACATTTGTCAATGTGGCCCTACGCACAAAAAGTTGCCCACCCCTTTGTTAGTGTATCGCCAGGATAAGGATAGAGATCGGGTTGCTGTGGAACTACGAACAGAGCTCCATCACATAAGCACGTGTTGTGTTGAAGCTGGTGCAATGATCAACCCAAAGAAGGCGGCAGTGAAATGGTTCTCTTTGAACAACCATTTTGTCAACACTCCAACACCAACTGAACACCTGTGCTCAGAGACTATGGAAAGAACGCAGGTAATGAAATACCTGAGGATACGATTTGATCGAAGCCTTGCTTATACTGAGCACACTGACCAGGTGATAATAAAGGTCAAGCCGGGTGATGGCGGCGGCAAACTGTGAGCAGCGCCATCTATGTTTCTTTAAGAGGGTCTAGTCCTTTCTGTTTTTGAGTATGCGATGGAGATACTGACTCTCAGCAATAAGTAGATGGAAAGAATGGAGAGGATACAGAACGAAGGTATGCGTATTGTTCTTGGATGTACAAGAGATAAAGCATGCAGGGTAATGCTCTACCTTCTTGATTTTCCAACCATGGGGGACAGAATACAAATTTGCCGAGTACGTGCCTACCTCAGAGTCAACTAAAACACACAACATCCACTGCACAGTGAAATTAAGAAGGTACAGAGCAGGAAAGCAATGGCAAACTACTGAGCGTAATATTGCCAAGAACATCAACAACAGCTGAAAAATGCTGGTGTTGACTGCAACGTCCTGTAAGGGATATGAAACTTTTAAAAAAAGCTGCGGAAGTGCAGGCTTTGGTCTTCGAGAATTCTTTAGAGGGTAATGCTGTCATTTACACAGATGGGTCGGTCGTTCGTTACATGTTCATGGGCCTTTACGGCTCAGGCTGGAGGGAGAATTGTGAAGTAAGATTTTGGTGCTTTTGCCTTGACCACAAGTAGCCTGACTATGGAAGTCATGACAGTAAGTACAGCAATAACATGGCTCGAGACACAGACATTCACTAAGGCAGTGGTTCTCAACATTTTTTGGTCCATGCCCCCCTCTACCATACGTTCAGAACGTGATCCCCCCTCCTTTCGAATTTCCTCCCTATAAATTCAGCCACCCTTACACAGTATACATAAAAATGGAAGCTAAATTTTATAACACATACTAGAACAAGTCTAGACATCTACACAAAACGTGATTTGCGGGTCTACTTACGTTATAAAACGAATTTCATTAGGGCGAGAAGTACAGAACCGTAAAATTTAGAGGGAAAACGAATATCAAGTAACTGGTTCTAGTATTGATGCGATCTTGAAATAATCGTTATTCCCCCCCCCCCCCCCCCCCCCACATTGGAAACCCTAAAATCAATCCGGGGGGGGGGATTCCCCACCGGTTGAGAACCACTGCACTAAGGCATGTTTCCTTAGTGACTCAATGAGTGTGCTCAGGAAGATAGCGATGGGGTGGATCTGAAGACAGTGGTTGTTGTTTCTGGAGTTGTCAAGGGTGGCAAAGATTAGTTTCATTGTCGTGCCAGGACATACAAGGAAATTAGGAGGCTGACATGCTTGCTGGTAAGGTTACTGTGGAGAGCGAACGAGCTATTGACCAGCGATATTCTGAATGCTCTAAGAGATGTAAGTCGTTTGCGAGAACCAAGTGATGACTGTGAATCTACAACCATGGTCAAACTTCGAAAACAGCAACTTAAAAGAGGTGTGGCCAAACAAGAACACTATGCAGGAAGGCAAAGAAGATTAATAAACCAACACATAACTAGTGTCGTTAGCCGCTATATGCTGCTGCATTTACTGAGGAGGGGATCTGAACACTTATGTACTGAATGATTCGATGTGCAATGAGGATGATCTGTCGTCTTACTAACTAACTAACTTGCCAAGAAATCACAAACAGCCAACAAAATGCTGGGGCTTGACTGCGACGTCCTGTAACGGATATGCAACTAACTTTCTAATCTACAGTGAGTCTTTACAGAAGCCTGATAAATTCTTCGGGCTTCAATAAAGTTATCATTTGAAATATGATTGAAGCAAAATAAAATAAATAATCCGTAACAGTAGACTGAATAACTTGATATTAATTGTAAATAATAATAATCATAATATAGAAACAGAACTGTTTTGCTCTACGTGACAGTCTGGGCTGATTTGTAGAGACCGGGTGTCGCCCATGCAACATGATCCCTCTCTTGGCCTCTCTAGTTTACGCCGGAGGAAAGGCAACACCATTTTTTCTGGAACAAGACAAGCTCCAGAAACTGTCTGATCATCATAGTAATGCTCTAACAGGCCGCCATTTCGAAATTCTCATCCTAGACCAGTTGCCAACCAAGCCTTAGGGTCTTGTCTTCTCTCCTACGACATTTAGTCTTAAGGTTGCATTTCCTAAGCGTTACCCCATATGGACAACGATCACCGTCAAATTAACAGGCTTGTGAGGGGAAAATCGTCGACAGCTGCTATTAGCGGTTGACTTAGTCACCGGACTATTAACATGAACCAGAGATGGACCCTAATTATAACTTCTTGAAGTTGAACGGGGTATGTGTAATGATGAAATCGAATCGAAGCACTAGGGTAAGGCTTGCGCTCCTCCGCACAAAACTATTGGCACAATGTGGGGTGTCGGGTTTGTTGAACGTCGCACAACTCCGCCGCTAACAGAAAGCAGGTAGTATCATCTACTGTCATCCAGTAGCTGTGTCACATCTGACTAAGACCTTGATGAAGACTGCTATTACGAATTACAATAATATTTTGGCAAGATAATAAGTCACTTTCATTGAATGTAGGAAAGATAGTACTGCACGAGGTGAACGATGTGTTTTCAGTTGCAAACGTTTCATCATCATCATCAAGTGCCCTGCCAGCTGGCGTAAGGCGTTCATGGCTCTCCACAGATCTCGGTCTTTGGTTTTCTGGATCAACTCTGCTGCTGATATTCCTCCGTGCCACCGTCTCAATCCATCCAGCATCATATCTGTTGGTCTGCCTCTGCCTCTCCTCCCCTCGATCTTTCCAGTTGTCACGATGTTCTCCAATGCCTCTCTTCTCATTACATGTCTCATTACATAAATGTTTATACTCTTATTTTGTTGTCAGTTGCTCTGGCTGTCTGGGCCAGACCGTTACAACCAAGGAAAATAACTTTATCCCATCCCAAAGTTTCTGTTTCCGTGAGTGTAGTCACCAGCAACCGTATACCTTCATGCACTATCTTCTGACATTTAAGCTAACGCGGCCTAATTTATCAAGTAAAACTGTAATCGAATCTAGCTCTTAATGTTAGGAACCAGGGAGATCCTGTAGAGGCTGTTGGGACCACGACAACGCTACCTGCAGATCACAAACAGGTGAGACACAGAGCCTGGTGTTTATTTCCAGATCTCAGCAGGCTAGACTTTACATAACCCACCGCTGCATGGTTTGTCGGAACCCAGGGGTTTTCGTTTTCTTTGGTTTCGAGGTTCTTTACATTTCTTATTGTTGTGAACCCTAGTTCGAGAGTCAGTTAATTCTGCTGTTCCGTTCATCTTTGTTACTCTCAATTGGCATGTGTCAGTTTGAAGACTGTCCCGTACATCAATGCTAGTATCATTTATCGTGTTTCAATATGTCATGTCGCTACTGAATTGTCGCGTCATTTAGTCCGTATTCTGTCCATTTTGTTATTAATAGTGTCATTTCGTCCTATTTAGCCTTTAACCTACCTGTTCATCTTTATTTGCTGTCATTTTGAGTTATTCAGTCAGTAGACTGTCTTGTTCATCTTTGTTACTGTCACATCGCGTTATTCAGTCCATGGACTGTCTATCGTTCATTGTTGTTACGGAAAAGTCCCACTGTGTAGTCCGTATATTGTCCCGTACATTATTGTTACTGTCATCTCGCCTTATCCGTTTCATAGACTGTCCTGTTCATCATTGTTACTATAACATCGCGATATATGTTCTATGGACTATATCGTGTTTACTGTCATGTCTCGGTTAGTCAGTCCGCTGAATGCCCCGTTCAGCGTTGTTACTGTTATGTCGCATTATTCAGTCCTGTTCGGCATTGTAACAGTCATGTCACGTCATTGAGTCTGTAGATTGTCACGTTCATCGGTATAATTGCCATGTCACATTATTAAGTCCGTAGGCTGTTCGGTTTGAAGTCTCTGAATATGCTGTAATCTCTCCCAGCCTTCCGCATCCGCGTGGGTGGTTTGTGACTGCCGCCTCTGAGAGCAATTTCCAATTTGCTAAGACAAGTAAATGCCTGGTTGTATTGTTTTTCACTGATACCTTGGATACCAGTAGCCTAAGGCCGTGGTGCTATTTGTCTAGAGAACGGTGTGAACGATTAGTAGTGTGACTCTTCGCTGGCTGTTGAACGAGGGGACGGAGCAAGTATGGGAATGCCCTGAGTGCAGTGATGCCAGTTCTTAGCTCAACTCAACTCAACTCAACTCATTATACTACTACCTTGTATTGTCGTTTGCCATCCATATGAATGTTACCCTCCCTTTACCAATAGGAGGTGCGGTTCGGAGTTTCTCTTCGTCGAGCTTAAAGCGTTATGCTATTTGTCATATCCTTATATACTGTTAGAGGACGGTTGTCGGTGCTATTTGTCATATCCTTATATACTGTTAGAGGACGGTTGTCGGTGCTATTTGTCATATCCTTCTATATATCTATAGGATGTTTGCTATTTATCACAACCTTCCATACCTCTAGAGAACGGTTGTAAGGTGCTATTTGTCATATCCTTATATACCTATAGAGGACGGTTTCAGGTGCTATTTATCAAAACCTTATATACCCTTAGAGGACGGTTGTCAGGTGATATTTGTCATATTCTTCTATATCTCTAGAGGACGGTTTCGGGTGCTATTTATCAAATCCTTATATACCTTTAGAGGACGGTTGTCAATTGCTATTTGTCGAATGCTTCTTTATCTTTAGAGTTCGGTTGTCAGGAGCAAAAAGAACCCATGACCAGGTGGTATATTCTGCGCGGAGTCTGAAGATTGTTCTTGCTCACGTCGGTGAAGTTGGTAATATGCATCATCTTCCTGGTAATGTGGTTGCTCAGATTCCCAACTGGTTCTGTCAGCGTTTCTTTGAACTGTGGTATGATATTTGGTAGAGCATCTGATTTGTTACTGTTTCTGTCGTCAAATATTTGGCCATATTTAATATCCGTGTTGGTGTCCTTGATAGTCACTGTGATGAATGTCTATTGTACTCACTGTATGTTGTCTCCTGTGAGCTATTGTATTTGGTTGTGGCTTGTATTTGTTCAATAGTGTCAGCCCAGTAATGCCAGGATTGGAAAAATCCATGAAGGATTGGACGGGATATCGCTAAAGATAAGATGTATAACATTTATCCTTTAGAAATATGGGTTTATTAAAAAGAGGGAGCGAGTTGTTTGGAGTTCTGGGACAACTTACAAGTAGAGCTTTACTGAGTTAAATATGTCACATACGCCTAACGAAGTGTAAACAAAAGGGTGCTTTTAAATATGACATGGTCTCCTTTGGAGTGAATATTGCACAGGCGGAGAACCACTGGTGAAGCTCATCGTGAGTTTCACACCTTTCCGTGATGATTTATTTTTCCTTGAACACGTCACCCAGTTTCCTTTTGTGACGTTTGTTGATATTATTTGTATGAGTAGCTACAGGTTTTTCTGTCTTTGTGCGTGGATTCACCTCAGATGTTTTGGTAATTGGCGATGTTGTGTCGACCTTCGTTGGTGGTAAGGTCACAGTTGGCGTATGTCTCGGGGCAAGCCGGTTCACATGTGTCATAAGACAATAGATCTTTAACCCAAACACTGTAGGTGCGAGGTGAATGAGTGGAAAGCTTACCTACACACAAAAGAGCCACAGAAATAGAAGGAAAAGCTACAAGTTTGTTTTGTTTCGTGCTTGAAAATAGGCCAAACATTATTGCGAATTTTGAAAAGGGCGTTATAGATACAGGAAGACGGGGAAGATCCAATGGCGCAGTTGTATGATTTAGAGAAGGGTTAGGACTGGGAAAACGGATGTATAGTCGACGTATGAGTAGGCAAAAGAACAGGATTATGAATCTTTCACATGAACAGTGCCAACTTTCACCTGTAAGTCATAGAATCCAGGCGAGAAGCAGACGCCATCGAAGAGGTCTTCCCTAGAACATTCTGAAGTGACATATTCAAAACATAAGCACCAGACCCGGGTTCAGGATGTGGGTTTACTGTAGATTGTTCGTATGTTGTCAGGTTTGAAAAGAGCATGTTAGGGGTATGAGATTATAGTAGACTGTTCGTCTGCTGAGTTGTTTGAAGAGAGCATGTTAGTGGTATGAGTTTACAGTAGACTGTTCGTCTGTTGTCTGGTGTGAAAAGAGCATGTTAGGGGTATGAGATTACAGTAGACTGTTCGTCTGCTTTCTGGTTTGAAGAGAGCATGTTAGTGGTATGAATTTACAGTAGATTGTTCGTCTGTTGTCTGGTGTGAAGATAGCATGTTAGTGGTATGAGATTACAGTATGAAGAGAGCAATGTGAGGGGTAAAGTTTCCGAAGGCTGTTCGCCTGTTGTCTGGTGTGAAGAGAGCATGTGAGGGGTAAGAAAGAATGTGAGGGGTATGAGATTACAGCAGATTGTTCGTTTGTTGTCTGGTGTGAAGAGAGCATGTGAGGGGTAAGAAAGAATGTGAGGGGTATGAGATTACAGCAGATTGTTCGTCTGTTGTCTGGTGTGAAGAGAGCATGTGAGGGGTAAAGAGTAGGAGGGGTATGAGATTACAGTAGATTGTTCGTCTTTATCTGGTGTGAAGAAAGAATGTGAGGGGTAAGAGAGCATGTGAGCGGTATAAGATTACAGTAGACTGTTCGTTTGTTCTCTGGTGTGAAGAGAGCATGTGAGGTGTATGAGTTTACAGTAAAATATTCACCTCTTTTCTGGTGTAAAGAGAGAATGTGATGGGCACCATAATGGTAAATATGCCCAGATGACGTGTTCAACACAACCTTGTTCAAATGTCACTGAAGATAATGCAATAAAGGTTGACGATGATTTCCAGACGTTGGGTAAATATGAATGAGACAGATAGGTGAAAGTCGGTGAATGAGACAGATAGGTAAAAGTCGGTGAATCTACTTAACTCCTTGCAACCCAAACAGTCATTCTATAAACCCACCCAGTCACCCTTTAAAGCCTTCGGTCTCACCTGTTGTGTGAAAATACAGAAACTAGTAGTCTGAATTGTTCACGTAATAATTGTGTCTGTGGCTGTGGTAATCGCAGTAACATTCAGGATAGAAGTCGGTGCTGTGTTAATGTCTGTGATTGTAGGCGTTGCAATACAAATTAAGAGTAGGTAATATTTATAACTATCTTGCTTGCTTGTGTTCGTTGGCTTGAGCTCCAACGCGAAGTCCTGTATATCGGATGAAGGCATCCTGTTGTCCAACACCAGTGTGATGTCATACAGGACCTGAGTTTTGCGTGAGTATCCGTTGTCCCATGTCTGGCTTATTGGTGTGCAGACTGGTGGTTCCTCGCCGTGCAGGCAGACACTCTCCGACTTCGGAGGAATCGGCGATCCTACTGACTTCAGCCAGGACCCCGAAGGGACCTGTTGCCCAGGACGCTCGACGAGGACGCGTCAATAGGTCTTGGCCAATATATAGCCCGGCCCTGGTGCCTTGGAAACACCTCTGCGTCCCTATAACTATCTGATACTGTATGAGTTATAGTAACAACTAGGCTAGAGTGAGTAACATTTATAACTATCTGTGACTGTGGGAGTTACATAAATAACTAGGATAGAGTCAGATTTATAACATTTATAAATGTCTGTGACTGTAGAAATTACATAAATAACTAGGATAGAGTGGGTGACATTTATAACTGTCTGTGACTGTAAGATTTGTAGCATAACTTGGAGAGAATAGGAAACGTGTATAAGTATCTATCACTGTAATATTAACAATAACGGCTTGGTGAGGGTGGGAAACGTATATAACTATCTGTGACTGTAGGAATAACACTAACAACTTGGAGAGAGTGGGAAACATATATAACTATCTGTGACTGTAGGAATAACACTAACAACTTGGAGAGAGTGGGAAACGTAAATAAATATCTGAGACTGTAGGAATAACACTAACAACTTGGAGAGAGTGAGAAACGTAAATAAATATCTGAGACTGTAGGAATAACATTAACGGCTTGGAGAGAGTGGGAAACATATATAACTGTCTGTGACTGTAGGAATAACACTAACGGTTTGAAGATAGTGGGAAACGTATATAATTATATGTGACTATATAACCCGGCCCACTTGACCACGTCCACTTTTACAACAACAAATATTTTGTTTAATGGTTATCATGAGTTATCACACTTTGAGGAGGACATCGATACCCCTGCGCCTACTTCCCCTCCTCAAAAATGCGACATATAATATCGTTCTACTCTAGTAATAACGCTAACACCTAGGAGATAGCGGGAAGCATATATAACCATGTGTGACTGTAAAGGTAACACTAACGATTTGGAGAGAGAGGGAACCATATATAACCATGTGTGACCTTAAAAGTAACACTAACAACTTGGAGAAATTGGGAAATATATATAACTAGATGTGACTGTAGGAGTAACACTAACAACTTAGAGAGAGTAGCAAATGTATTTAACTAGATGTGACTGTAGGAGTTATAGTAATAGTAAGGACAGAATTTGAAACACTGCATTGCTGTTTTAAACGGTAGTATTACAGTAATAACTAGAATATTCGGGTAACAAGCGTACCTATCGTAGGAAGTTACAGTAACAGTTAAGACAGAGTAGCTCAAATGGAATGACGCTGCTTTATTCCACACTTCCTTATTCATCCTTGCAGCCTCTCAAAATGCTATTATTTAACTGCAGACATCACATAACTGCAGCGACAATCTTATTAAACTTGTATTGTATAACAGTAGAAGTTTACTCAAACATCTGTTTATCTCCATCTCGGCCCTTTTACTGCCCTTGAGGGGTATTGGGTTAATTATGCTAGCACCATAATTGTAATAAAACAACCGGCTACTCGATGGGTGATTGGGAGTCAATTCACGTCAGTCGCCTTCACTCCCAATCATATGTATTGTTACCCATCTTAGGCTGATTTGACAATGTTTAGTTAGCTTAGTTTAGTTTAGTTTACGTAGTTTAATCGACGGATCAACATCACGGCACACGAGTGTAACCCATAAGTGCTCCGTTCTACTCCTAGCTCAAGCCTGAGTCTGGAGAAATTCAGCTCAGTGCTCGAACTCCGTAGCACCGACGAGGATCCTGAAATACTTTTGGTAGATTTTTAACTCGAAATTTTTCCCGGGCAGCGCCGTTAGGCTACTCTTTTTCGATTTCCAACTGCAAAGGGATTTTTTACGTGCGCAACAATACACACGGGCATCCGATCTCACTACCCAGAGACCAGGGGAAATTTTATTACTAGAAGTCCACGTGGAGCACAGAACAAATGTTTTCAAAATCCATTCAATGGAAATCGAAAGCAAGACCACCAGGCCGGCGGGTAAGTGTGCTAGCCACTGCAAGATCTCCACATTCCTGGGGTCGTTATGCAGCGCCCTGACGTGCAATGATCCAGAGAGGCGGCCTCATCAGGCGGTACCGTACGGAGGCGACATAAGCAGCGAAATCAAAATATAATTTGAACCATTCAATAATTAAAATCTGTAAGGGGCGGCTTTTCTAAAAGAAATAACAAACATTCAAGGGGCGTCATTTCGAAGACTTGCATCATATTGAGAACATCTACTGCACGGCCCTGTCGTTATGTTTATTCAGACGGGGCTGCGCAATTTCGAAACGACGAGTACGAATTGTTTCCTCCATGATCTGCTATCCACTACTGGAGTGAAAAGAGTTACTCAATTTCTCCTAAAACAAACACAAACACAAAATAATAATAATAATAAAGCAGGTCTCATAGTATGATCCCGTTGTGGTTTTAGTTTCGTTTAATTAACGTGACACTCGTACCCTTCAGTTAACCATGTTATATATAGGGTGTTTGTAAAGTTTCACTACGTTTTGTAGGTAGAACATGACGTCATTCAAATATGTGCTCCACGGTCCATTGTGAAGCAATATGCAGCGAATGGCTGTCGTCTGCTGGAATAATTCTTTGCACTCCAGACAGAATGGTGTTATCGACGGAAGAAAGAATTATGATGACATCATGTACTTCATTTGTCAGATTTGTTCTACATTCAAAAGGTAGTGGGACTTTACTTCACGATAAATTCAAGGGACATAAACATGATCGCCACCTAACTCCACTCAATTAGATACAATATTGTATGAAGTCAAATGTCATTAAATAACTTAAAATTGCGAGATAACATGTAACTAGTTATTCATTTGGTTGTTTGTTGTTGTTGTTGTTATGTTGTTGTTGTTGTTTTTTCAGTGAAGCGACGTCGTCATAGTAGTATATGGCGTGCACTTGCCACATGATTGGAGGGTAAACTGGTAGGGTAATTTGGTTTTATGAAGGAAATACGGGGAAAATGTCGACTCGGTGAAATTTTTTTTTTTTTTGTGTGGGGTGAAACGGCGTGTGGGAACTTTTTTTCGTGGGAACGAAATTTTTGGCGCTGCCTGGTGGGGAAGTAATTAAGGTAAAATGTTCTGGAAAGCGAGGTTGTGAGATGAGTGGTAGTACTTAAAGAGAGGGCACGGATGAGGGAGGGGTATATGTTGGTGTAGACATAATGTGTATGGTGATAAACAAAGGGTGTGATGGGTCGTGGTTTCTACTCATGGATATATGGTGGTGGCGTAGACTTAATGTGTCTGTGTAGTGATACACAAGGGTGTAATGGGTATATGGTGGTTACGTATATGACTGTATCTGTGTAGTGATGAACAAGGGTGTGATGGGTCGTGGTTTCTACTCATGGGTATATGGTGGTGGTGTAGATATAATGTGTTAGTGGTGTCGTGATGGGTCGTTCTAGTCATGGGTTGGATATATGGTGGTGGCGTAGACTTAATGTGTCTGTGTAGTGATACACAAGGGTGTAATGGGTATATGGTGGTTACGTGTATGACTGTATCTGTGTAGTGATGAACAAGGGTGTGATGGATCGTGGTTATACTCGATGAAG
The DNA here is from genome assembly GCA_014155875.1 of Cepaea nemoralis. NCBI lineage: Eukaryota > Metazoa > Mollusca > Gastropoda > Stylommatophora > Helicidae > Cepaea > Cepaea nemoralis. Next base: position 54,777 of record JACEFZ010013913.1, on the reverse strand, counting down.
TAAGAGCTGGTTACTATCATCTGAACAGTGTGATAGTAGTAGGTAAAGGGTGGTATATTCACCGATTACAAAGGAAATCTTATAAAGTTATAATGGGTGTGGTGGTAAGGGGTATTAGTGATCAAGTAGGAGTGATATAGGGGGATGGTCATAAATATAATAAGAGGTGTTTGCAATTACACACTGGTCAACCAGTGGTCAAGTGGTCAAGTAAGGGTCAAGTAGTCAAGTAAGGAAATTTTAGGGAAAAGTGATTGTAATGAGATGGTAATGATTAAAGAGTGGTAAATTAGTGGTCAAGCAGTGGTCAAGCAGTGGTCAAGCGGTCAAGTGAATAAATTTTAGGGAAAAATTGGTCGTAGTGACATGGTAATGTTTAAATTAGTGGTAAATTAGTGATCAAGTAGTGGTCAAGTAGTGGTCAAGCAGTGGTCAAGCGGTGTGTAAGTGAGGAAAATTTTAGGGAAATTTTAGGGAAAAGTGATTGTAATGAGATGGTGATGATTAAAGAGTGGTAAATTAGTGGTCAAGTAGTGGTCAAGTAGTGGTCAAGTGGTCGAGTGACCACTTAAATTGTAGAGGACGATGTGCCTAAGATTATGGTAGTGATTAAAGTGATCGATGACGTGGTCAAGCAGTGGTCAAGCAGTGGTCAAGTAGTCAAGTAAGGAAATTGTAGGGGAAAGTACGTATAGTGCAATGGTGGTGGGTAGAATGAAGAAGAATCAATAGTAGTGATAATACTACTACCAATATTAGCGACAAGCACAAAGACAACCAAGTACATACGTGATACACACAAATACAAAGGCAACCATACACAGACAACCCATACCATTACTACTGTCATCACAACTATACACACACAAATACATACATACAAGCACAAAGACAACCACACACACACAAACTCAAAGACAGACACAGACACTCCATATCATTACTACTGTCATCACAACAAGTACACACCCATAAACAACTACACACCTACAAGCAAAAACACACAAATACAAAGACAACGAAACACACACACACACACGTACACACATACAGATACATAAGTACAGACAAACCATACCATTACTACTGTCACAACAACCAGTACAGATACACTTACCCATAAGACTAAACTATACAAATCACATACCCCCTTTTGGTAAAGAACGCGGATATCCGAGACTACGTCATCACCGCCATATGCAATAGTCATTAAGCATGAGTCATCGGTTTGTGGGGAAGCAGGCAGGCGGCGTGAGAATAGGTTGTCTACAAAACTGCCACGTCAGCTAGGTCGTGTGCAGAACCAGTGTATAAAATAGAAGGCGTCTCTTGTGACCACAGTACCAGTGGCTAGCTACAGTAGTGAAACTTGATGTGAGCCTTGTTCGTTTCGTTGGCCTCTGATAAAACAGTGAAACATTGTATACATCAGAACATTTTTTCGTGGTTGTAAGAAAGAAGAAACAAACCAGTTTATCAATATGACCACCAGATCGACTTTCACGTGTTCAGTGTGCGACAAAGACTTCCGTGATAACTATAAGCTCACTCGTCACATTCGAACCATTCACGAGGGGAAATCATACTTATGTCATATCTGTGGACAACGTTTCAGCAGAAAAGACAATCTACAAAAACACAAACGAATACGTCATCAGCCCCGTATGGATACATCAGAACCAGAGACAACTACCTCTTCACCATCAGAGACAACACCACCAACAACCTCTACGACACCACCAACTGAAACTAATATAACTAACAGTCAGATACAACCAGACGAGAATATTCTTGAACAACTGGTAGAAGATGAAGTGAGCATCTTAGCAGCCGGAGAACCAGAGACACTACACGTCCTTCCATCGGATATTCAACAAATATATAGAGAAAATTGGGAAGCTATCAGGACACATCAAAAGATTAACAAGTATTTATCGACATACACCTTCTTTATTAGCCCGGAGATACAAAAGCCTATCAACTGGACAGATACGTTGTATAAGATATTCAATGCTCAAATTAGTCGCTTTAAGATCAACTTTAGCTTTCATCTAGTGTTACGACATAGAGGAACACAAGATCTTAGATTCTATCATGCCTCATTTAACAATTCTTCTGTTTTAGAATTTCCAGCGCTAATACATAACAGATACGACTTTGACACCTTCCTTACATCAGTACACGAACATGACATTCATTCCTATGCCATCCAACAACGTACAGACACCAAATATACACTAGAGACAGTAGCTGGCATATGTTTTTACCTCTTTCATATGCCCGAGTTCCCGATAGTTTGATGTCTAGGTCATCCCCTAACTACATTGTTTTATATTTTTGTCACTAACCCTGTATGTCATTGATGTTTTCTTATAGCACTAAAGTGTTTTGATGAATAATACATTCTTTGATATATTGAAACCAAGATATTTGTTGATTTTCTTTAGTGGTGTTGTTTTTACTTATTGTTCCGAGAGACAGCAACACTGACAGACATTGAAACAAAGACACATACTGAAATGTATTATGTATTTATTCAACTGCTGCTTGCAACCAAAAATAGAAATTACACCATCCACCTCCCAGTATCCAATGATGTAGTTTATCAGTCATATACGTGCCTACAGATGTAGCGAAGCTTTCCTCCAGGTCCTGGACATTCACGTCTGTATTGTAAGAATTATTAACCAGATGCTTACCCAGACGCATACCAAGTGTAAAAACCATCATTATTCTCCCGTAGTTGATGACGTTATCGGCAAAGACTTCGTCAGCAATTGAAACAAAGACCGGGAAAACGTATTCGGGCTTGATACAGACTTCTAGTCTCGTGAATAACACATCATGTTGGTTGGCTATCTGACGTACTAAGCGACACAACCTCGAGTTATTGGTCTCTGTGGGCTTGTATGAACTAATAATAGTCAACGCCATACTCACCAACTCGGTGTGAACTTGTGTCAAGTCGACCATTGGTTCCATCATTATTATACCAATAGCTACCAGAGACCCACTGGCGTGCAGTTGGTGGTCAAATGGTCTAATATTATCACCCCGATACGTTTATAAACAACAAGGCGAGTAGATAGCTGTTTATTAATACTCATGGATCCTAGGTGGAAACATCCTTTTACGGCTTTGATTGCGGGCCCAACAGGGAGTGGTAAAACCGTCTTTGTCCAACAGTTCTTGACCCATCTACCAGCCATGGTAGACCCCATTCCAGAGGAAATTATATGGTGCTATGGGGAATGGCAACCCATCTACGAAACTATGAAGGGTGTTCAGTTTAACGAAGGTCTGCCAGATGTGGAAAAATGGACAGGGGATAGACGTCGGTTAGTAGTCATAGATGATCTAATGTCTGAGACAGATGACAGAGTGACTAAATTATTTACTAAAGGCAGTCATCATCGCAACCTCAGTGTTATGTATATAGTACAGAACCTATTTGGTAAGAATAAAGAACAAAGAACTATCAGTCTGAATTCACACTACCTAGTGGTGATTAAGAATCCTCGAGACGGGTCTCAGATTACCAATCTGGCCAAACAGATGTATCCAGGTCGTGTGTCATATGTCCAAGAGAGTTTTAAAGACGCGACATCGGCTCCACACGGGTATTTGTTATTGACCTGCGACAGGAAACACCGGATCAGCTACGCTTACGAAGTCATATATTTCCCGACCAGCAGCAAGTCGTCTACGTCCCCAAATAACATGTCTAACCGACTTAAACGGAACGAGGGTATGTTACGTTTCTTGGGTCAGACCAACCCAGCCACTGTGAAGGTAGTAATGAAATCAGCTTCCCCGGATCTCGTCCAATCAATTTGCGAGTGCTGTCACAACGTTTTAAAAGGTAATGTTCCCCTGACACCAGCTCAGAAGAAGCGTCTGCAACGACACAAAGACAGTCTGAGAGCACTCACTCATAAGAAATTATCGCTCAAGAAAAGGAAAGAGATTCTACAACAAGGTGGTTTCATAGGCGCCTTACTAGGCCCCATACTAAATGTGTTGAAAAGCGTGGTGGGATTGTAATGGCCAAGAAGATGATCTTGATCGATCCCCGATTACTAGAAAAACCCTATGTACCACCCGACACACTAAATGACAGTCTACAGGATTTGGATCGTCAGATGCAACAAGTCCTGGAAACAGAAGATCTACCACCCCGTGACAAGGCCAGAGCGTATCAGCAAACACTACAGAGGTATCTGAATCGACTCGAACAGTACAGACACAAGCCTCTGGGACTAGTAGATATCAAGGAACAAAAACCTGAAGTCACCAGTGTACCGACACCAGTAGCCGAGACACCTCTTCAACCAGCACCTCTTCAACCTATTCAACCGGCTCAAGTAGTCGAACCCAAAACAGTCGAGACCACACCACATTACAAACTCAGGCGAAGTAAGAAGAAGACTAGGATACCTACCCCCAAGTGGCAAAAATGGCCGCCCAATTAAGAAAATATTACTATGACCCTAAGAAACCGGGAGCCTATGGTGGAGCAGCCGCCTTAAAAAGAAATAGTAACCTGAAGAAAATAGATAAATGGTTACGTCATCAGGATACCTACACGTTACATAAACCGATCCGTCGCCGATTTCAGAGACGTCAGACCATAACCGGTGGTATAAATCAACAATTTCAAGCCGACTTGATAGATATGAGACTATTACAAAGATACAACGATGGGATGTCGTACCTAGTGACTTGTATCGATGTGTTTAGTAAATATGCTTGGGCTATCCCGATCCAGAAGAAAACGGGGAAAGCACTGGTGGTGGCTATGAGTAAAATCTTTGGTGATACCCAACCGATAAATTTTCAGAGCGATAAAGGTTCGGAATTCATTAATCGGACCTTCTTAAAATTTCTGAAAGATCGAGGTGTGCACTTCTTTACCACCGAGAATGAAGATGTGAAGGCAGCGATAGTGGAAAGATTCAATCGAACCCTGAAAGAAAAAATGTGGCGTTATTTCACCAAGACCAATACACTCCGCTACGTCGATGTGATAGATAAATTGATCCAGAACTACAATGGTTCGTATCACAGAAGTATTCGCATGGCCCCTGTACAAGTCAACTATAGTAATCAAGAAGAGGTGTGGGATAACTTGTATAAGCCGACATACGTATCGAAAAAAGTGTATTTTACACCTGGAGATCGAGTCAGACTGGCTGAACCCAAACAACCTTTTAAAAAAGGGTATATGTCCTCGTGGACAGAAGAACTGTTTACCATCAGTCGCATAAACCAGACCAGTCCAGTGACCTATGTGGTAAAAGATGACTCGGGACAGGAACTACAGGGTTCGTTCTACAGAGAAGAAATACAACTAGTTGGAGACAAGCAAGTGTATCGTATCGAAACAATCTTACAAGAAAGACCCAGGCGAGGTGGTGGGAAAGAGTATTTAGTGAAGTGGTTTGGTTATCCCCATTCATTCAATAGTTGGATAGCTGACACGCAACTAGCTAGTTATGGAGACTAGTGGTGTGAGTGAAGACAGGGTGGAAACTATGGGGGTGCGCCCACAACTGACAGAGGGGGAAAGAACATCGATCTGGTCATTCTTTGGACAACGTGTACCGAGGCCAGAGATTGTATTTCTGTGTCAAATGGTGGTTATATATGCCGTAATTGCGTGTCTTTGTTCAATCTGACTCAAGGCAGCGCAGACGCACCAGACGGCAAGTTGTGGGTAGCTCTAATGAGTAGTTGTTTGGGCTATATGCTACCTAATTGTAAATTAGAAAAACGATGAGTTTCTATATAACTTTACCGAGTAATTCTGGACCAAAGGTATTTCCCAACAACCAACCCGGTCACTTTTTTGTCAAGTTGCCGCAGACCATTGATGTAACGACCCAATACGAAGTGGGCCTGGTCGAGATTCAGTTCCCCAATTCGTATTTTAATGGTTTGCCTGGTGAAATTTGGTTCCAATACTTTCCACCTAAAGGTAGTGGTATGGAACCTATAACCCTTGTATGTCCACCGGGTCCGTTCAGCAGCCCTGAAACTTTCATTGAGGAATTGAATAAATTGTGTGTAGAAACCCAACTAGACGAGAAAGTAAACATCAAATTCTTTCTAGGTGCACCTTGGAAAAAGGTCGGGATGAAAATATTTGAAAAAGGCGCCCAGGCAAAAGTTAGTGACAGATTGAAGAATATGTTGGGTTTTCCCAGCTCGACTCTATCAGACGATAATGTCTTATTATACGGTAATGTAGAATTAGAGATGGATAACGAAGTTAAAAATATCTACGTCTATTCAGATCTCGTAGCCGCGAGACCAGTTGGAGACGTCATGGTTCCTTTACTAAGGACTGTTCCTATATTGGACCGACTGTCACCTTCAGTGTTTCGTCTTTATGATAAGCCACATTATGTACCATTAAGTCGATTCTCCTTCGACACGGTGGAAATACTTTTAACTGACGATACGGGTAAAACACTCTCATTCAACGATGGGACTTCAGTACTAACTTTACATTTTCGAATCAGGAAGCATTCAGACCTCGAATAGACTAATATGAGTTTCTACGTGACACTGACGAGTAACGCGTCATTACAAATATACCCCCAAAATAACGCCGGACATTTCTTTGTCAAACTACCACAAACTATTGAGCTCACCTCCCAGTACGAAGTTGGGTTGGTTGATATTCAGTTTCCCAACACCTATTTTAATATTTTGAAAGATGAGGTGTGGATAAAGTACTTTCCACCTCCAGACCTAGACGAACCACCGATGACGATTACGCTGACGCCTGGTCTGTACAAATCAACAGAAAAATTCATTGGTGAATTGAATAGATTGCTTTTCGAAGCTGAGAGATTTATCAATGAACTGCAATGGCTGCGTCTCGCTGATGCCTTACAAGAACATAACCGAATGATGTTCTCTTATAACGATATTTCGAATAAGGCTCGTTTCCAGTTATATGAACAGGGGGCTGAAGTTAGACTTAGTGATAAGTTGGCAGAAATATTACAGTTTCCCTCGACACATGTCACCGAGACTGAACCCAGTCTGTCTGGTGTGGGTGAAGTGGATTTAGACCAGGGCACAAAAAATGTCTTCGTCTATTCCGATATTGTCACCTCGCGGGTGGTTGGTGATGTGATGGTACCATTACTGAGGACACTACCTGTTCTAGACAGATCTACCACCTCGGTATTTAGGATGTATGACAAACCACATTACGTACCCCTCAGTCGATTTTCATTTGACACGATTGAACTTCTTATAACCGACGAGCAGGGGAAACCTATCCCATTTACAGGTGGAACTTCAGTAGTGACGTTACATTTTCGAACAACCAAACGGTTTGATCTGGGCTAACCATGGTTAGGCACGTGCCAATCCAACGCAACCCCAAACTATACGAGGAGTATTTCTGCATCAAGCTGAAGTGGTCTCCCTGTTTTTGTAGGTGGTCGAAGTCAGCGAGGTCATGGAATTGGTAGTTTCTCTAGTGGTCTGGTCGCACAATTCTTCCTTGGTTGAAGACTGGTGGCAAAGCCCTATTGAGAGAAGGACTGGGGACGGGTTTGCAAGTGGCTCAAGATGCCTTAGCTGGTAGAAATGTTGGTGAGTCCTTCAAAGAACACGCCAGAGATGCTGGTCAACGACTACTCCATGGCGCAGCTCAACACATCAGCCAATCAGGTAGTGGTGTTAGGAAACGAAAACGAGCCGCCCGCCAGGTCAGCCCGGTAAAAGAATAAAACCAACAGTCAGAAAGCCATCGAGTCATAAGACACATCACCACCAAGCAGGACATTCGGATATTTTCTCATAATGGCGTTAATTCATCCCAAGTCATGTGAGTGTCTGCATTCTGGTCTGGATCTGTTTAGTGTACCTCCCACCCAGACAGCCGTAGAAGAGGGACAGTTTGTGGAGATTCATCCATTGGCCACTTTAGCTTATGGGGCACCCATCGAATTCACCATTTCTGGTGTCGGTGAAGATTACATTGATTTGTTTAATACTTTTCTGCACGTGAGAGCCAAAGTTACACTGCCCAATGGCGACGACCTACCAAACACAGCCGAAGTTGGTCCGATAAATTATTATTTGCATAGTTTTGTTTCTCAAGTAGACGTGTCCCTGAACGACACTCTTATTCACCGAGTGAAAATTCGTATCCGTACCGGGCCTACTTGGAAGCTCTTCTGAATTACGGTGAAGAGGCCAAAAAGAGTCATCTGACGTCAGCTCTATACTATCAAGATACTCCTTTGCACATGGCAGACACAAAGGGTGATACCAATACAGGTCTAGCCAAAAGAAGATCTTTAGCCAGCTTATAGTGTGCCTCTGGATATGATGGGGCGCCTACATTCCGACATTTTCAATCAGGACCGGTACATGTTGAATGGTGTCGATATTAAAATCAAACTAACCCCATCAAAATCCGTCTTTAATTTGATTGCCACTGATGTAAATGGTGGGTACAAAAGTGTCATTACTTACGCCGCCCTCTTGGTGAGGAAAGCTAAGTTAAATCCAGCTATCTCTCTGGCCCATGAAAAATCCTTATTGAGAGCCAATGCCAAGTATCCTTTTAAAAGGGTCGTGGTAAAGACCTTTTCTATCCCTAAAGGTATGTTTTCCCATACACAAGATAACCTTTTCCTCAGTCAGACACCGACCCGGGTGGTGATCGGATTAGTGAATGCTTCCTGCTTCAATGGCGAGCTGAATACGAACCCCTTCATATTCAATCATTATCAGTTAAACTATTTGAGTCTGATGGTAGATGGGCGTAGTGTTACAGGCAAACCCTTAACCATGAATTATACCACAGGTCAGTACATGCGAGCTTTCCATAGTACCAACTTGGCCCTTGGTCTGACCGGTAAGGATGTCGGGAATGGTATAACTTATGAAAGTTATAGTCAAGGGAATTGTTTGTATAGTATTGATCTGACTCCCAGTATATTAGACGGAGAACAATTTGAAATGGCGAAATCTGGCCCATTGTCAGTAGAACTAAAGTTTGACGTTATAACGACTGTACCTCTACAAGTCATCGTATACGCCGAACTCGATTCGGTCCTAGAAGTTTCCAAGACGAGACAAGTGCTAACAGATTACATAGCATAATGGATACCCAACAACTAAGACAATTACTCATGTCTGATCTGTTTGTTCGTCGCCTTCCACTAGTCAACGTATGCGCTAGAGATCATTTGCCTAGACACATTGATAGAACACAGCCAGCTGCTTTGATCGTCAATACTGACACCAGTGCTTACTCTGGTTCACATTGGGTCGCCCTATATTTTAATGGTCTAGGTCAGTTTGAATATTTCGATTCGTTTGGCTTGCCACCATTACACGCCGACATTATCCATTTTATACAACGAAACTCGGACAGAGCACCCGTATACAATACCCGTATGCTACAAGACATTAATAACACTACTTGTGGTCTGTATGCGTTGTATTTCTTATTAATGAAATGTCGTGGTTCGAGCATGGCACGTATCCTGCAACGCTTTGGACACAGACAACACGTGAACGATCGTCTCGTATTTCGCTTGGTTACTCCGTGGTTAAAAAAGACAAGTCCAGAAATGTTTAAAACTAGATAAATTCGTCGTTATAAAATGAGACGACCACTCGTCTTTTTGTTTTTTACAACGATCAAGATGTCTACACCCAAGTGGTTATTCATGCCAAGACCTGATGATATGCCCAGACAACTAAACAACAGTTTGAAAGCGGTGACAGTTTATCAAGACACAGGAACAACGACAGTCAAGACATCTTTCTACAATAATCAAGTCCCCCTCTGTTCCCTTTGGATCGTAAACGAAGCCATTTTTAAATGTTGTATACCAATAAAAGCCATTTGAAAATGTTATTATTTGTTTCTCTATTTTATTATGTTTTTGTTCAATTGTATAGTTCTCTCTCTCTCTCTCTCTCTCTCTCTCTCTCTCTCTCTCTCTCTCTCTCTCTCTCTCTCTCTCTCTCTCTCTCTCTCTCTCTCTCTCTCTCTCTCTCAGAAGAAGAAGAAGAAGAAGGGGAAACAAACTTGTATGGTTGTTGTTTTTGTTCGATTGTATAGTTTTTTCGCTCTCTCTCTCTCTCTCTCTCTCTCTCTCTCTCTCTCTCTCTCTCTCTCTCTCTCTCTCTCTCTCTCTCTCTCTCTCTCTCTCTCTCTCTCTCTTTATATATGCCACTGTTGGTGTCTTTCGAAAAAAGACGGGAAACAAAGTCACTTGAAACAAACTTGTATGGTTTGAATGTGTGTGTGTGCGCTTGTGTGTCTGTTTGTCTATCAGTCTGTATGATTCGTTGTCTTTGTACTTGTCTGTATATGTCTGTTTCGTTGTGTGCGCGCTTGTGTGTCTGACTGTCTGTCAGTCTGTATGATTCTGTTTATGGCTGCACTCGTGTCTGTTTCATTGTGTGCGCGGTTGTATTTTAGCTTCGTTATACTTGTGTGTCTGTTTGTCTATCAGTCTGTATGATTCGTTGTCTTTGTACTTGTCTGTTTCATTGTGTGCGCGGTTGTGTGTCTGTTTGTCTATCAGTCTGTATGATTCGTTGTCTTTGTACTTGTCTGTATATGTCTGTTTCGTTGTGTGCGCGGTTGTATTTTAGCTTCGTTATACTTGTGTGTCTGTTTGTCTATCAGTCTGTATGATTCGTTGTCTTTGTACTTGTCTGTTTCATTGTGTGCGCGGTTGTGTGTCTGTTTGTCTATCAGTCTGTATGATTCGTTGTCTTTGTACTTTGTCTGTATATGTCTGTTTCGTTGTGTGCGCGCTTGTGTGTCTGACTGTCTGTCAGTCTGTATGATTCTGTTTATGGCTGCACTCGTGTCTGTTTCATTGTGTGCGCGGTTGTATTTTAGCTTCGTTATACTTGTGTGTCTGACTGTCTATCAGTCTGTATGATTCTATGTATGGCTGCACTCGTGTCTGTTTCGTTGTGTTTATGTATTTGTTATAGACAAGGAGACGCTGATATATCGCCTAGAGGAACAGTTCATTGTAGCTCAGGGGCAGTGAACACGTTTCACTATTCGCCGTCACAGAGTCAAAGATTCCAAATCAATTGCGTGCGATTCGAACCCTAAGGCCGGAGAATGCCTTCGTAATACACGACCCTGATTGTTTCATTATTGAACCCATTCCCCCATTAGTAATAATTACCATCGATTAATTCATAGGTGATTTTACTATTCGTTTTCCATTCACCTTCTATTATTATCCACAGGCACGACAGACCTCTATAGGACCACTCATCTATCTATAATAACCAACTGATCCCTTTAGGGGTCGTACTCCTTTTTTAATGTATGGGTCGTAAACCTTTTTTTAAGAGTAGTTTGATGTTGTATACCAATAAAAACACTTGAATATATTACTTTTTTGTTTTTACTTTTGTCTCTGTGTTTTACTGTGTCAGACTCCTACACCTCTCTTTTTGTTCAGTATATAATTTTTTAGTAACCACCTCTTATTTCATCGAGTATAACCACGACCCATCACACCCTTTGTTTATCACCATACACATTATGTCTACACCAACATATACCCCTCCCTCATCCGTGCCCTCTCTTTAAGTACTACCACTCATCTCACAACCTCGCTTTCCAGAACATTTTACCTTAATTACTTCCCCACCAGGCAGCGCCAAAAATTTCGTTCCCACGAAAAAAACCGTTCCCACACGCCGTTTCACCCCACACAAAAAAAAAAAAATTTCACCGAGTCGACATTTTCCCCGTATTTCCTTCATAAACCCAAATTACCCTACCAGTTTACCCTCCAATCATGTGGCAAGTGCACGCCATATACTACTCGTCATGTGACAGTGGCATGTTCAAATCCCAGTGTAACCTGTACAAACTTAAAATGGTTGAAAAGTTTTAATTGAGACCAATAGTTAGAAATCAGTAATCATAGCTAGAGACATTCATAAATTATTTGTTTCGTTTGTCCCCAGTGTATAATTTTAAATGTTTCCTGCACAAATATCCATTAAATCTATATACAGTTTTAAACACAAGGCGAGGAGAAGGGGAGGGGGTTTAAAGACAGACGTTCGGATTCATTACACCGCTTATTATCCCAAACGGTCTCTTCCTCAAATCGTCGGTAACTTAAGGGGTATGTGAGCCGGTCGCTCAGAAAGCAATAGCAAACTACTGAGCGTAGTCTTGCCAAGAAATCAACAATCAGCTGAAAGATGCTGATGTTGACAGCGATGTCCTGTAAAGGATATGAGAGCCAAAAACAAAAAAATTACACATGTATAAGTAAAAGTAAGTAAAAGACACTTTTACTCGGTGTAAGACGCAATGTGTATATGGTGCTAAAGGTATATTTTGTATACATCAATCGGCACCACAGCGGGCGCGTTACCGTTGTTGATAAGAAGCTGCACTGACATTTTGTTTTTGTATTTGCTCGATTTAATCTTCAACATAGTCCACTCCAGCTTTACCTGTTACCAGTGCCCCTCGCCATCAGTCGAACCCACTTCGACTTTTGAGGTACTTGTAATTTACGTCTCCAAGTCAAAGACGAGAAGTCAACATTTTAGTCCAACTGACCGGTGTGGGGGTTTGAACCCGCAACCTCAACATCAGCACCCCGGAAATGTATGAGCAAGCGCTGTTATCCATTCGGCCATAGTTAGGTTTTTGTTTTAGTTTTTAGTCGATGGATCAACATCACGGCACACGGGTGTAACCCATAAGTGCTCCGTTCTCCTCCTAACTCAAGCTTGAGTCTGGAGAAACTCAGCTTAGTGCACGAACTCCGTAGCACCAGCGAGGATCCTGAAATACTTTGGGTAGATTTCTAACTCGAAATTTTGCCCGGGCAGCGCCGTTAGGCTACTCTTTTTCGATTTCCAACTGCCAAGGGATTTTTTACGTGCGCAACAATACACACGGGCGTCCGATCTCACTATCCAGAGACCAAGGGAAATTTTATTACTAGAAGTCCACGTGAAAAAATCCTGGTCCTCACCGGGGATTGAACCTGGGACCTCCGGCACTCAAGGCGGACACCATACTTCGAGACCACGCAGCTCCCTTAAATTAAAAAAAAAAACTAAAAATCCATTCGGCCATGCTGACCCCATTGCGCTGACATGTCGTGAGCATTGTCGGACGGGTTTCGACGCCTGTGTTCGTCATCTCGCTAAGTGAGAAGGAAATGTGAAGTCCTCATCACTTCATCTGCTCATAGCGGGACAAGTGCTTCGGGACACATTATTAATTATTTAATCGGTTCTCGGCAAGTGACTTGGTCAGTTTGAACCCTTGACCACCGTGTCGACATTCGAGCGTGTAGCCTCTATACTACCACGACTCCTTTTACATGAATATTTTAAAAACGTTAGTTACATATTCTTTAAAGGGCGTTGCATTCAACCCCAGAATTTATTTTTTATTTATTTATTTTTTTAGGGGGGGGGGGGGGCTGTTTGTGATCTCTTGGTTGTTTGCGTTAAGTAATTTGCCATTGCTTTCTGAATGACCGGCACCCATACCATTTCGTAAAAAAAAAAAACTCAAGGTGGTCTGCTGCCAAATCACCCGCAGCTGTGTTTCAAACGCGGTATGCGGGATTACGAACCGCCTCCGTAACACCTTCTTCACGGAGCTGGCTTATATCAGTATAGAGATGGGATGGGTCTGAAGAGAGTGGCTGCTATCTTTGGAGCGGTCTCGGCTGGCAACGATTAGTTTCATCTTCGTGCCAGGGCATGCGGGTGTACAAGGGAATGAGTGGGCTGAAAAGCTCGCAGGTAGGGCTACTGTGGACGAGCCATGGACCAGGCAGACATTCTGAATGCTCTACGAGAAGTAAGTCGTTTACGAGAACCAGGCGATGACTGTGAGTCTACAACCATGGTCAGGCTGCGAGAACGGCAAATTAAAAGAGGTGTGGCCAAACAAGAACACTACTCAGGAAGTCAAAGAAGAGTAATAAACCAACACAGAACAGGTGTCATGAGCCGCTACACGCTGCAGGATTTGCTGAGGAGGGGATCCGAGCACTTATGGACTGAATGGTTCGATGTGCAATGAGGATGATCTGTCGACTAACTAACTAATATTTTTTTGTAAAGAACAAGACTGTCACAGCTGGGTTATGGTTTATCACTGGCCGAAGAATGAGTGCGCATCTAATAAACTTATGTAGACATTTATATAGCAACAATGACTGCACGGTAAAAACAGAGGGCACTCAGAACCATTCATCATAAGATCCGGCATACGACAAGGTTGTGTCCTTTCCGCCTTCTTGATCATAACTTATATAGACAGCATATGTAAAGAAATCAGCAAAACATAAACCACAACAACACATCATGAAGAACATAACACAAAATAAGAACCAACGCAAATTACACCATTAAAGAACTACTATTTGCTGACTATCAAGCACTAATAGCAAATTCAGAAGCAGAATTACAAGGCTGTTTGAATAATGTAAACGAAGGTTGTAAGAAACATAACATGAAAATTAGCAACAGTAAAACAGAGCTAATGACTATAACCAAAGAAGAAAAAACAAAAACAGATTCATCTAACACCCACAGACGCAAGTAAAGAGCTTCAAGTATCTATTAAGTTTAATATCATCCATCCATCCATCATGTGCCATGCCGATAAGCGAGGGCGGTGACGTTTTTCCATCTCACTCGATCACCAGAGTCGTGGATCAGCTCCGTGTTCCTGTCTCGACCATGCCACGTGGCCAAGCCATCCAGGTATTTACTTCTTGATCTTCCCCTCGGTCTCTTCCCTTCGTTCTTGCCAGTTGTCACCAAGTTCTCCAAGTGAGTTCTCATAACATGCCCAAAATATTTTGACTGTCTACATCTCATAACTCTAATCAGTTTACGATCTTCATTTGTTTCTTGAAGGACTTGTTCATTTGTTTTTCTGTCTGTCCGTGGTATTCTTTGCATTTTCCTCAGAAACCACATTTCCACAGCCATCAGATGTTTTTCAGCTAGACTGCTCATTGTCCACGCTTCACATCCATACAAAAGTACAGGTTCTATGTAGCACTTCAACACTCTTTTTCTCGTTTCAATTGTTATCTTTTTATTGCTCAGTGTGTTTTTCAGTTTAATATTATCAAGTGATAAATCAGAAGATAAGGTCGACAATATATGCAATAAGGCAAACCATCTCATTGGACAAATGGCACTAACACTAAAGAACTAACACGTATTGGTAGATACTAAAAAGCACTTTGCAACACAATCTTCCTACCAACTCTATGCTACCAATGCTAAACATGTACAATGACAGAAACAGAGAAAAGAAAAATTACAACAACGGAAATCAGATTCCTGAGAAAAATACTCAACGTATCAAGAAGGAAGAAAATCAGAAATGATGTAATCAGGACTACAGTTGGGTTATAGCAGCGCTAGATTTCATTAGAAAACAGCAAGTTAAATTGTCCGGCAACATAAACAGGCTCCTATCTAACAGTATAACGAGCAATGATGTACAGAACAAATGAAACTAGAAGAAGAGGCCGAACATGTAACGATGGACAAAAGGTATAAAATAGTCCACGGGAATCTCGACATATGAAGCCCATAAACGAGCACTCTCCCACTGTTTATGCTTAAACTCTACAAGTCAAGGTACAAGAGGAGCAAGATGAGTTGAGGTGAGACTGCACGAAGATATCCAGGTTCAATGTCTTCACGATTTGCATTGTCTAAATGCTCTTTTCTAAATGCTCTGTATGTCGGATGAAGACATCCTGTTGTCTAACATCAGTGTGATGTCATACAGGACTGAGGTTTGCGTGAGTATCCGTTGTCCCATGTCTGGCTTATTGGTGTGCAGACTGGTGGTCCCTCGCCGTGCAGGCAGATACTCTCCGACTTCGGAAGAATCACTGATGCTACTTCTACTACTACTACTACGTAGTAGTAGTAGTAGTAGTAGTAGTAGTAGTAGTAGTAGTAGTAGTAGTAGTAGTAGTAGTAGTAGTAGTAGTAGTAGTAGTAGTAGTAGTCAAATATATGAAGTCCTATTAATCCTTCGCAGATCTCTCTGGTCGAGGAGTCAGCACCTTTCTCCGTAGCCCCGAATATTCTCGTGGTTGACATAAGCGCAAGAGAATTGGAAGCGGTTCGAGTTTCGCCAGTGACTTATGAAAGTATGGAGCCGGTCGCTCAGAAAGCAATGGCAAATTGCTGAGCATAATCTTGCCAAGAAATCAACAATCAGCTGAAAGATACTGATATTGACAGCGATGTCCTGTAAAGGAGATGCAAAACATGTTTTGTTATTAATCCTTCATCATATAGAGATATACTTATAGAGTTTACAACGGTTCTAACACTCAGATTAACACGGGTCTCCACAATACCAATAATACAGTTAAGAGCAGGCGGTACTAGAGGAATAAGAAAGTACCACAAAATTATAAAGGAGACAGTAAATACAGAAATGTGAGACAGTGAAAGCGGACTATTCACATCACGTGACAAGCATTAGTATCCAGACTAATCCTGAACAAACATCTGCACATGATTTAACAACACTTTATGTAAAGAACAAATTGAAAATGTAATCCTGCTTTAACATCAGACAACTAGTTAGAAAATGAACTTCACAGAAAACTGTTCAACACAATTAATGTTACTGGGGAAATAGATTAAACACAGTTGACAGTTCCATTGATATTCAGTCGTTAAGACGGTCAAGTTGTATTAATCAGCATTAACATCAATATGTTTCAGTAATGAGTGCTGGGTGTATGCGGTAACTTAAACCTCAACCAGAAACTGGGGTTTTAGTCACATGATAGGTATCCACCCTTGAAACATCAGACGTCTCACTTTCGGTATCGTACATCTTGAAAACAACATACTTCAACCATCATCAATAGCCAACAACTGGATCCTTTTTTGTAAGACAAGAAGTGCATGTTGAAATATTAAATTGGTTGCACTCATTTGTGCAGAAATGTAATTAGCGTAGAACTTCATCATGACGGCATTATATTATCTGTTATCTGCTAAATTATCATCCTGTCACTCCGGACAAGTCCATAGCTGCTCAACCCCCCCCCCCCTCCCCCCCCCCCCCAACATACGCACCAGCATCCGGCGGCTAATAGTGCCAATTCTGTGTTGGTTTTGACCTACTCTGTGTTGGTTGACGAGGCCCTCTCATTCTTCCGATGTGTCTGTCTCTCGTGTCTGATCGTGCCAGTTCTTACTCCCAAGTCTCTCATTCTGAACAACGACGTTCATTTACTGACGTCAAAAGCCCTCCGCATTCGATTTCTCTTTTAGGGCAATAATAACATCGACACGATACTGGCACTAGTCATTTGCAGATGCAGGTCCAGCAAGTTTATCAGCTCGTTCATTTTCCTGAACTCCCGCATGTCTTGGAAAGAGGATGAAGCTGACTCTACGAACAGCAGACCTCCTAGGCGATTGACTCCACTGTCTACGTAAAGAACCCTATTCGACTTTATATTTATTTTTATTTTTTACCCCACTGGATGGATTTGAATGGTCATCACCATTCTAATGTTTGACAAACACCATAACCATTATTTTGAAGAAATAAAAAAAAGAGAAGGGGGGGGGGAGAAGGTGCGCCCCATTTTGAACAGGGTATAATTGCAATCGAGTTGACCTATTGATCTTGTTTAATTTTACAATTAATAAGCATATATTTCGGGACCAAAATCACAGTTCTCGTTATCTGAAATAGATATTCTGACGTCATCCATCCTTCTTGCTTGCTTGCTTGTTTTCATTGGCTTGAGCTCCAACGCGAAGTCCTGTATGTCGGATGAAGGCATCCTATTGTCCAACATCAGTGTGATGTCATACAGGACCTGAGGTTTGCGTGAGTATCCGTTGTCCCATGTCTGGCTTATTGGTGTGCAGACTGGTGGTTCCTCGCTGTACAGGCAGACACTCTCCGACTTCGGAGGAATCGGCGATCCTACTGACTTTAGCCAGGACCCCGAAGGGACCTGTTGACCAGGACGCTCGACGAGGACGCGTCAATAGGTCTTGGCCAGTATATAACCCGGCCCTGGTGCCTTGGAAACACCTCTGCGTCCCACGTCATACATCCATCCATCATGTTCCATGCCGATAAGCGTAGGCGGTCAAGTTTTGCCATGTCACTCGATCACCAGAGTAGTGGATCAGCTCCGTGTTCCAGTCTCGACCATGCCACGTGGCCAAGCTATCCAGATATTTACTTCTCGGTCTTCCCCTTGGGCTCATCCTTTCGATCTTGCCAGTTGTCACCAAGTTCTCCAAGTCATTTTTTTTCTCATAACATGTCCAAAAAATTTTCACTGTCTACGTCTAATAACTCTAATCAGATTACGATCTTCATTTGTTTCTTGAAGGGCATGTTCATTGGTTTTTCTGTCTGTTCATGGTATTCTTTGCATTTTCCTCAGAAACTACATTTCCACAGCCATCAGATGTTTTTCAGCTTGACTACTCATTGTCCACGCTTCACATCCACACAAAAGTACAGGTTCTATGTAGCACTTCAACACTCTTTGTCTCGTTTCAATTGATATCTTTTTATTGGCCACTATGTTTTTCATTTTGCAAAAGGCTACCTTCGCAATGACAATTCTTGTTCTAATCTCTTCAAGGCATCTCCAAACAGATGTTATGACTATTCCGAGATAACTGTATAAATTCATTTGCTTAAAAATATGCCCATTTACTTGTATATCACATTGTGGTATTTCCTTCTTCCCAGTGACGACTATAATCTGTGTCTTCTTAATATTCAGTTCTAACCCTAGTTGTTCACTGTGTGCAACAACCGCATCTACTAGATTGTGCAGGTCCTGTTCATTGTCTGCAATCAAGACTGTATTATCTGCATATCTAATGTTATTGATGTATCGTCCACTAATGTTGATTCCTTCCATATCTTCTATATTTCTGAAAATATTTTCACTGTACAGGGAAAAAAAGATCTGGAGTCATTAAACATCCCCGTATCACATCTCTTGTAACAGTCTGATAGTGATCTACATCGCTATCAATTCTGATGGCAGCTTGTTGTTTCCAATATAAGTTTTTCACAAGTCTAAGGTCTTTTCCATCAATTTGTATATCTTCAAGCATCCTTATCATGTCGTCATGTTTCACTTTATCGAAAGCCTTTGTGTAGTCAATAAAGCAAAGATATAGATCTTTGTTCACTTCTATAGAACATTCAATGACTGTTCTCAGTATATACACAGCATTTACTGTGCCCTTGCCTTCTACAAACCCACACTGTACTTCTTCTATTTCGAGTTGTATTTTCTTCCTAACAATTTGCATGATAAATCTCAGCAGAATCTTCATGGTGTGGCTCATTATGCTAATTGTTCGATGTTGATCGCATTCCAAGGCTCCTGATTTCTTCGGTATTTCAATAATTATAGAATTACCTAATTCAGGAGGTATATCTCAGGTATCGTATATTGCGTTCAGCAGTCTGATGACTTGGTCTATTCCATATTCTTCTAAGGCATTGATCATTTCTGTTGTGATTGTGTCTGTACCCGGGGTCTTTCTAGTTTTCATATGGTTAAGATCATTCTGAACCCCCATCTTCAAAATTGATGGTCCTTCATTATTATTCCGATTATCACATTGTTCTTCTCTTGTAAAATCATAAAGGTCTTTCACATAATCTGACCGTGCATGTAAAATCTGATGTTTTTCAATAATTATTTTGCCATCTTTGGTTCTTAGGCAACCCGTTAATGTGTGTGCTCTTTTGTTGGTGATATCATTAATTCTTTTGTGCATTAATTTGATATTCCGGGTGTTGTGTTGGTTTTCAATTTCCTTTTCCTCAAGCCATGTTTTTTTGTTTTAACTCTTTGCATAGCTTCCTAATTTTCCTGTGAATCTCTTCATATTTTTCCTTGTAATTTTAAGTTATTTCTTCTTACTTCAATGAGTTTTAAGATGTCTTCCGTCATCCATTTCTTGCGTCCTATTATCTTTATTTTCGGGATAGTTGTTTCTGAAGCTTGGTTGACTGATTTCTTTAATATTTCCTATTCGTCACTGACGTCTTGAAATATTATTTCCATATCGGACAATGCATCGAATTTGTTCTTTACCTCTACGTTGAATTTAGCTTTTACTTCCTCACTCTTCAGTGCCTGTAGATCACATTTTGTGTTTCTTGCTGAATATTTGACTTTCTTTAATTTTATATGTAGATTGCTTAGGATTAATCTATGGTCGCTGCAGCAGTCTGCGCTTGGTAAGGTTTCAGCTACTTTTAAAGCATTTCGAAATCTTCTGTTGATGAGGATGTAATCAATCTGATGTCTGATCTTTTGATCAGGACTCCCCCATGTCCATAATCTCCTTGAGTGATGTCGATACCAGGTGTTTCCAATAATCAAATCATGCTCTTTTGCCCACTGTACAAGTCTGCAACCTCTTTCATTCTGTTCCCCTAGTCTATACTTGCCTACTACGCATCCGGCCTGTTGATTTCCCATTTTGGCATTCAAGACACCCATTATATTTACTTCAGAATTCTTGCATTTCTTGAAGGCTTTCTCTGAATCATTATAAAATTCATCAATGCTGTCATCACTACTGTCTGCTGTTGGTGCATAAACTTGTATGGCGTTGACATCAAAAGGTCTTCCACTCAATTTCACCAGTAACACTCTGTCTGATACAGTTCAATATCCTTTGATAGATGTTGATCTCTCTGTGTCTATTATAATTGCTACTCCTTGCTGTTGTTTCTCTCCACCAGAATAGATTATTATATATTCCTCAGATGTTATAATGCCCATTCATAACCTTCTGGTCTCACATATACCTAACAGATTTATATTTAACCTTCTCATTTCATTCTTAATGTTATCAAATTTTCCATCCCCACTCATAGTTCTTACATTCCAATTTACTACTTTTAATGTTGATACTCTGTTGCACTCAGTCGCCTGCTGACGGTCTGGAGTCTCCTGGTGCACATGACTACCCCTACCGGGCGAGACTACTCCTATAGAGCACCCATTTACGCAGTTTCTCTGATTATCGATAAGACTGGCAGTACATGATATTCTGACGTCATACACAATTAATATTATTAGCGTCGTCGGTCAAAATCAACGAAACAAACTTAGGAAATCCCGAATAAAGAAATGACAAAGAAGATTGATCATAGTTCTACAAGATCACATAGAGAATATGTTTAATCTTCTTAGTTCGTCATTGTTTCCAAAGTGTGTTCAATAGAACTATACGACTTAGAAACTGAGGTCAGCATGGACGAATGGATAAGAGCGCTTGTTCTTAAACATCCCGTGTGCTGATGTCCAGGTAGAGGGTTTAACCCCTTCATCGGTAAGTTGGACTAAAATTTTGACTTCTCGTCTTTGACTTGGGAACGTAAATTACAAGTACCTCTGAAACCAGAGTGGGTGTGCCTGAGGGCGAGATACATTGGTAATTGTGAAAGTAAATCGACACGCAAAATTCAGTTCGGTGCTACTAGATGTAATGTTTATGGACTACACTTGAATTCAAAGTGAGCGAGCTAGCACCCAACTAATACTATGTATTGTGAAGGTAGCAGGTTCGTTTTCAGAACGTCGCTCTCGTCACGGCCCGCCAAAAAAAAAAAAAGAAAAAAAAATAGACGATCTTTTACCAGTTCCCTTGCCTTATAAATGTTCATCCCCAGGGTGTCTTCAATGTCCTGAGTCATCCTTCGCGCTGGCGGATCCCTGCCGTTTCTTATATTAATTATGCTTTCCACTGCTGTTCTCTCCAATCCACTGTGGCGTTGATACGGTCAAAGAATTTCAGTTTCTGAAACCTGATGCTGTTTTCTGCCTATTCTTCTGCTTCTGCTACACTTCATCCCGCATTGGGATAGGACCCCAACCAAACAGTCCTTTCTTGTGCTGTCTCCTGAGGTTCCATCCTTATATTCAACGCTACTGTATGGCGTGAAAGCCTGGACATTGAACAAGCAACTAGAAAGTCGCATAGAAGCCTGGAGATGTGGATATACAGACGAATATGTCGTATTTCATGGAAACAAAAACAATCAAATGCAGAGGTCCTAGAAAAACTGACAATGAAGAAAGAGTTAATGAAAGAAATAAAGAGGAGGCAAGTGAAATATTTTGATCACGTTAAAAGACATGATACTCTTATAAAAACCACACTGGAAGGCAAGGTTGAAGGCAAGCGAGCAAAAGGTAGACACAAGTGGGAGGATAACATCAAGAGATGGACGAACATCAGCCTGACAGAATGTACAGTCAAGGTGAGATACAAACAGTGTTGGAGATCCATTGCAGCCAACCTTCATTGCGGAGACGGCACCTGATTGATGATTGATTGCGGTTTCATCCATACCGTCCACGCTATTATTCATCTCTGTATGTAATTTTCTTTGCCATATATTGTCTGGTCTCCAACTATATCGTTTACCTTACTGGCTCCGGTTCAAAGAGTATCTGGTTATATTGTCCTCGGGTTTTCTCAGTGTGTCCGGTTCAAAGAGTATCTGGTTATATTGTCCTCGGGTTTTTTCAGTGTGTTCGGTTCAAAGAGTATCTGGTTATATTGTCCTCGGGTTTTCTCGGTGTGTCCGGTTCAAAGAGTGTCTGGTTATATTGTCCTCGGGTTTTCTCAGTGTGTCCGGTTCAAAAAGTATCTGGTTATATTGTCCTCGGGTTTTCTCAGTGTGTCCGGTTCAAAGAGTGTCTGGTTATATTGTCCTCGGGTTTTCTCAGTGTGTCCGGTTCAAAGAGTGTCTGGTTATATTGTCCTCGGGTTTTCTCAGTGTGTCCGGTTCAAAAAGTATCTGGTTATATTGTCCTCGGGTTTTCTCAGTGTGTCCGGTTCAAAGAGTGTCTGGTTATATTGTCCTCGGGTTTTCTCAGTGTGTCCGGTTCAAAGAGTGTCTGGTTATATTGTCCTCGGGTTTTCTCAGTGTATCCTATCCAGCGCAAGGGTCTTTCCCCCGCCTCTCGCTTTATTAGAATGTGTTTAGTTCTCTCCGCGAGCTCTACATTGGTTTTATGTCATTCCAATTTAGTCCAACTATTCTACACAGGCACAAATTAGTGAATAATTACAGTTTTTTTTAGTAATTCTTTTGGTCGTTATCCATATTTTATCTGCCATGTATTTATAATATTATGCTATTTTCAGTCACACTCACTTTCCAACATAAACAGTCGCGTTGTAGTCTGTGAAACCTGAAACACTGCAATGACACGACGGCTTAAAAACCCTTGTCGCCATGACTCTTTCAATTGAAATGCCCCTCTTCACTGAGTCTGGACTCAAGTGAATTGCAAATACAAGCTTGAGCACTCGTCGCTAAAGATCGAGGAAATTCCTATTGAGTACAATTGTAGGCGGTTTCGAATTTATTGGTCGCCGCCTGCTCCAAACTATGATGTCAAGCAACGGTTCTCAAAGTATTTTATATAACCCCTGGGGCTCACATGCCGGATAATAGTTTTGTACCGTATTACACGAAAAGCTGAATACATTTCACAGGAGAGAATCTAAACTTCAAAAAAGGGATTATTGGTAAAAGTATAATAGTCAGTGCGCTTCTTTCAACACAAATATTAAAGCTTTTAGTAGCGAGACATTGTTTTTATTATAAAAAAATACACAGAGAGTGTGAAAGAGTAAATGTGATAGTTGTCTGCAGCTTAAGAAATAGTAACGACTGGGATGGTATAAACTAGGCACTGCGTTTTAGTGTCGCCGAACTTTAGCAGAGATGTTTTTGCGGCGATTTTCGTTTTCTTGTTATTGTGTCCTTCATTTAAGGATATATAGAAAACTCGTGGCGTTAAATTGCCCGATTATTTCAAGATCGCATTAAAACAGAAACCGATTACCGAGTATTGTTGTTCGCTCCATTGTCTACAAATCTATACATCTTGGCTTCTCAAATTTTCTTCTAACGGAGATAAAGATTCTGTCTTTTTAAGGTTAAGCAGACTTGTAAATTTCATTTTATATAGACTTTGGGCATTGATTAAGTATAAATAATTAAACTGAGCATCCATTTGTACGCGTACTGTGCAATTGTTTACTATATAGGTCGTAGGTAACACCCCAAACTGAAATGATTAAAACTGCATGATATGATGCTGTAATGGGATATTTCAATGGCGGGAAACAGCAGTTGTCTGTGTCAATCCAGCAATGATCATTTAATATTCTTATGGACTATTCAGAGCGATGGCAATGATAATAAATGCATGTTTGCATTCAACACACATTGTAGCATTTGTGTGTAAATTGTCATCACTCTACATGGCCGGTAACAAATACATTTGGGTAACTTTTTTATCACGACTTCCCTCAGAATCTCCTGCGCCGGCAAACAGCAGACATGGCATGCAGACTTACGTCACATCGTGTATATATCATATATCTGTAAGTGTGTATAATAGTATATACAGCTGCTGTTGATTTCTTGACAAGTTTTAAGTTAAGAAGTTTGCCATTGCTTTCTGAACAACCGGTTCATGTACCTTTCCGAAAGAAACCAACGCGACGCGATCCGCTGCCGAATTCTGCGCAGCTGTGTTTTGTACCTGGGTATGCGGGATTACGAACTACGTCCGTATCCTCTTCGCCAGGCAACTGGCTTTAATTATGTAGTTGAATAATAAAAGTTACTCAATTAATATAACTCAGAATAATATTTTTGTATGTGCAGACTACTGGTCTCCGTGGCGAAGGTATTACTGACGCGATTCGTAATCCCGTATACCCGGGTTCAAAACACAGCGGTGCTGGTTTATATTTCAAACAAGGTATAGGTGCTGGTTGTTCAGAAAGCAAAGGCAAACTACTGAACATAAGAGTCAGGAGTCACGAGCAGCCAAAAAATCCTGCGGTTGTTGCTACGTCCAATGAAGGACATGCAACCAAAAATTATGCAGACTAAATAACTTATGGTTTGGTTATTTAGTTTTTCTAATGTGCTTGATTTGGCATTTTATAAAAGTCGAAGCCACCATAAATCTTTAGGGTTTAGTACATCATTCACAAGTGTCATTATTACATGACAGTCATGGCGCACTATTTTTGCATTTGGGAAAATGCGCCATATTATTAAAATGGTTTTAGGAGGAAGGAGGAGGAGAAATAATGAGAAGGGGTAGGCGATGGAAGTGGTTGGAGTGGAGGAAGAGGCAGGAGGAAGCGGGAGTTTAAGGTTTTCATTTGAATTTTGCGTTCTAACGGTGGTCCTCAAAATAGCAACATGTGTTATCCCCCTTAGCGAGGGAAAAAAAAACCTAGAACAGTTATCTGCACTTAGCTTATGTGTTTTGGTCACACTTTTCCACAGGGGATTTTTACCCTATCCCTCTTTGTCTATAATAAATGATAAACTGACACACAAACATTAATATCTCAGCTTAGAATTGACCTACAGAATTGAATAAGGTATCGTTGGATTTTTTTTTTCTCAAGAGGTATCCAACTATGCATGTTATATAATTAAAAAGCAATTTTGAAAATGTTACTCAAGTGGCTAGTATAAACGAAATAGTAACGACTGGTATAATATACAAGAAATAATAACGACTGGGATGGTATAAAAGAATTAATAACGACTGGGATGGTATAAAGAAATAGTAACGACTAGAATAGTATAAACCGGTCTTCCTGGCTAAGTGGTTAACGTCTTTCTCCGTAATTCCGTATTTCCACATAGGGTAACGCAGCTGTGCGAGATTCGGTAGCGGACCGCTTCGCGCTCGTTACTTGCGGGATATGTGAGCCGGTCGCTCAGAGAGCAATGGCAAACTACTGAGCGTAATCTTGCCAAGAAATCAACAACAGTGGTAAAATGCTGGTGTTGACAGCGATATCCTGTAAATAGGATATGCGGAAAAAGGGATAGTATAAAAGGAACAACAACGACTGGAATAGTATAAAAGAAATAATAACGACTGGGATAGTATAAAAGAAAAATTAACGACTGGGATAGTATACAAGAAATAATAACGACTGGGATAGTATACAAGAAATAATAACGACTGGGATGGTATAAAAGAAATAGTAACAACTGGGATAGTATAAAAGAAATAGTAACGACTGGGATAGTATTTAAAAATAGTAATAACGGATGGGATGTTATAAAAGGAACAGCAACGACCGGGATAGTATAAAATAAATAGTAGCAATTAAAGACAGCATAACATAGATAGTAACGACTGGGATAGTATAAAAGAAATTGCAACGACTGGGCTAGTATAAAAGAAATAGTAATGACTAGGATAGTATAACAGTGGGACGGTATGTCAGGTTAGGTTAGGTTAGTCTCAGTTCCAACTTTACAGCAATGGATCGTCCCCATTATGCTCTGTTCCTGTGCCAGTGAATATCACACAAAATGCTCCCCACTGCCCTATGTTAAAAGTGGAAAAGTCAGGAGTCTCAACAAACAACAGCCCGCACAGATACACTGCATAATGCCGCCACCAGAATGTCAACACACCAGTCCCCCAAGAAACACCCAGTTCATCTCTGATCGAATCGGCAGTCATTTTCCCATCTTGATGTTTCCTAGATGTTCACCCACACAGTCCACGAAAATACAGTTCATCGTCGATGGCAGTGGCAGTCAACCAGAAGCCCAGCAGCCACGCATTTCTGCATAAGGCAAAAACCGGTCAACTCTAGGACATAGCCATCTGCCATCACTCCGAACACGCAGTCACGTTCCAAATAACCTCAGGCAGATTCAAAAGCATTTCACACGAAACTCACAGCTCACAGTGTCGCGCCACGCACTGACTCAGTAGCAGGGCGACGGAACCATCAAGCCTCCTTAGTCGCCTCTTACGACATGAGTGGTAGGCTACAGTGTTGCTATTCTTTGCTTCCTTTATGGGCCCCGGCAACACACGGGAGGGGACAGTATGTCATAAATAGAAACGATTGTGACAACAATAAACGTATGCCTTTAACGTGCCTTGGCGGGTATTGGGTATATTGTGTTAGAAGATCCACGCTTGACGGGTAAATGGTTAATGTCCCGTTAGCCGCGTTTACTTCCCCGAATCCTTTCGTATACCTATTTTAGGCCGTGACGACATTGGAGCCCAGTTCAGTTAACAATAATCCGCTTTCTAGCATATGCCTAGCGATTGATGAAGAGGGAATCTTCCGGTGTGTAGGCCACATTAGGCTCCTATCGCCAGTGTGTAGTATCTTGTCGACCCATTGAGGTATGTGTTCAGACACTCTTTTATTCAACTGCCGCTCTGTTCTGCCGATGTAGGTAGACTTGCACCTACATGTGAATCCATCCATCCATCATGTGCCATGCCGGTAAGAGTGGGCGGTCATGTTCTGTCATCTCACTCGATCACCAGAGTCGTGGATCAGCTCCGTGTTTCTGTCTCGACCATGCCACAAGGCTAAGCCATCCAGGTACTTGCTTCTAGGTCTTCCCCTTGGTCTGTTCCCCTCGATCTTACCAGTTGTCACCAAGTTCTCCAGATCATTTCTTCTCATAACATGCCCAAAAAATTGTGACTGTCTGCGTCTAATGTCTCTAATTAGTTTACGATCTTCATTTGTTTCTTGCAGAACTTGTTCATTGGTCTTTCTGGCTGTCCATGGTATTCTTTGCATTTTCCTCAGAAACCACATTTCTACAGCAATCAGATGTTTTTCAGCCTGACTGCTTATTGTCCAAGCTTCACATCCATATAAGGGTACAGGTTCTATGTAGCATCTCAACACTCTTTTCCTCGTTTCAATTGACATCTTTTTATTGGTCAGTATGTTTTTCATCTTGCTAAAGACTACTTTTGCCATGGCGATTCTTGTTCTAATTTCTTCAAGGCATCTCCCATCAGATGTTATTACTGTTCCAAGATAATTGTACCTATTCACTTGTTGAAGAATATTTCCATTTACTTGTATATTACATTGTGGTATTTCGTTCTTCCTAGTGACGACCATAATCTGTGTCTTTTTACAATTTAATTCTAACCTAGTTGTTCACTGAGTGTAACAACCGCATCTACTACATTTTGCAGGTCCTGTTCATTGTCTGTAATCAAGACTGTATCATCTGCATATCTAATGTTATTGATGCACACAACATGATTTTCTTGGCATCTATAAAGAAGGTAGTTTGTCATTGCTTTCCTTCCTAGCAGTGATCATACGGGTCAGTGACCGTAGCCATTGTCTCCTCAAAAAAGAGATCCTCTGCCTACCGTAGTGAAGATGGAGACCATAACCTACATTATCTGTCGGCTGCTCTACATCATCATCCACCACCTGCACCCATGGCTTCACGTAACCCTGATCGGGGGGCTAAACGGGTACTCCACCTTGCCCAAGGGAGACATGTGAATTGGTAAATACAATTGTTTTTGGCGTACAGAGGAACGGGCTCTTCTACTGCTGGGATATTAACCGGTGTGGTTCTATACCTAATGACTGGAGTTGCAGCACAGAATGTTCGGCCTACTGCTGTAATGAGCCGGTCTTGTAGACGTTGCATTACGTCATCCCCAGTGGCCTAAAGGCTTGCGAATGCGATTCGAGAGCCGCTTACCACGCGTTCGGAACACGGCGACGACCGATTTAACAGCAGGCCGTGTCACACTAGGATTTTAACGTGTTGGTATGGAAGCCAGTTGTTCAGAAAACAATGGCAAACTACTGAACGTGAAATTTGCAAAGACATCAACAACAGCAGTACAATGCTGGTGTTGACAGTGATGTCATGTAAACAGGATATGCAACTGTAGGGTGGTAAATATAATAAATTAGAATAAGGACAGGTTTCGCTAGGGGTATTCAGTATGAATGGGGTCTAAAACCCAAACACGCCCTCTATAGGAATTAATATATTGGCTCGTAACCCCCAAGTATTTGAACAAGGCAGAAAAAGGTGCAAGTTCAACACTAACATAGAAGAAATGTTTCCCATAGAAGGCTGGGAGATCCGGGAAGTTCTACCACAGACACCCGAGTACTAATCACTCTACCCAGAGGGTGTGTCTATGTGTAAGTGCCCCGCCCCACATTTAATCTCCCACATATATATATAAACAATGACAAGTATCCACTGTCATGCACATCCACAGTATTATACAACAGAGGGACAACAACCAATGTTAGATGCAACAACTGGATTACATGACAGAGGAAAACAGCCACTGTTAGACAAAAACAGTACAATGACTCACTGTATCACATAACAGTAACAATAACTCACTGTATCACATAACAGTAACTGGACTATAAACATCAGTTTTGGAACAACAGGTTAACAATGAAGTAACTTCAAGGCTTTGTTAAACCAAACAAACAAACAATTGTATTGTGGAAACATTTGGGTTCTGGAAAACCCTGTTGGCTACAATATGACATATCCATGAAAGAAATTATTCATATTCAGGCAATGCACACAAAGTATACACCCAAACAGAAGTCCCCAACATTATTTCCCCAAAAAAGGTTCACATCAAATACATGTGTCCAAACACAAAACAAAGTAAATAATCCATACAAAGAAATAGATAAAGAAAATCTATCTAATCTGTCTCTAGAAATATCCTAGGGGTCTGATGATGACTCCCTCTCCTTCAATATCCACTAGAAAAAGTCTGGCCATAATCACACTCTCTATAATCCAGGAAAACAGCTGCTTTGCATATATCCACCTATTCAGAAAATTGGGGATTGTACCCACACACACACAGAACTTTCACTTCTGGATCATATATCCATCGCGAAAAACATGTAGGAGTAATCCATATGAATCCAATGTGGATATACTGTAATCTCTCAAGTCACAGTTGCTAAGTCACTGGGCTAGGAAGCGTTCCAGGGTGATATAACAGACAGGTATAAATAAGTCTGAAGCATTCTGGCGTGGCGTGACACACAGGAGTCCATGTGATTGATTCGATCAGGATCAGGCACAAACACTTTCAGTATCTCTTTGGATGAGGAGTGACATCACATAATCCATTAGAATTTCCTGACAGAAGTAACTTGAATTGGGCATGAATATTTCAGCCCCTTTCTCTGGGTTAAGATGTAGGTTATTCTTTCTTCAGCTGAATATACGACTTGATTGACGGGAGTTGGTAATGTGCTTGATTATCCATGTCTGGGATATGATGGATGAGAAGATTCAAAGGAAGCTGGGAGTTCACACAATCAGTTGGTAAATCCCTACTGGTAAATGATGGTGAATTCCAGACTATCCATGAGCCTCTGGAATATGACAGTTGAATGTGGAATTAGGCGGTGACTTTTAGAAGAGGTTATACTCTGTATCCATCTAGGCCAGGCATGCCTCATGTCTTTGCAGACATTGAAAAGCTTACCACCGTCTTTAAGTTCCCAGAGGTAGGGAATCCACTTCAGCATATTTAAAATCCGTTAAGTATCCAGGCATTGACATTCAGGTTCAGGGTGAGTAGCAGTAACCAGCACTCTCTGTAGAATATTAGAGGAGGCTGATATCCCAGTTTCCTGCCTCTAAATCAAACCAAGTTGACTATAAATCCAGTGCCAAGCATGGTGACTAGTCCAATACTCCACCGCCATCTCTAGCGCTGTATAGTGAAGAAGAACAGGGTTGATATAGATTAGTTATACAATCCAAACTTGGATAACAATGTATCATAATAAACTATACATATATATGATGAATAACAGTGTATCATAATTAAAAATAGAGGGAACAAAAGGGAAGAAGAAAAAAAAAGTGTAGCTAGTTCCCTAGCACTTGTCGCCTACTGTAGAGTTTTGACCCACTCCAAAAGTGAGTAAGATATCTACTCAATAGGTACATTTCTTCTGGACTGATACTGGAGCTTCCTGAGGGGTTACGCACCACCTAATCCATCCAAAAATTTTGATAGTACCGCTGTCACACCATGGAAAAAGTTCATGAGACACTGTCCTCATGTAAACAATTCATAAATCTCCTTTCCATAGTTACAAACAGCATTATGTAAGTACCACTGATAAATGGCAGAAGTTTAGCTATCAGTTGTCATCTCCTTTTGCATCATCATCATCATCATCATCATCATCATCATCATCATCATCATCATGTGTTTGTCCCCATTGGGGGGGGGGGGGGGGAGTTTAAAAGATCTACTCCAACAGTAACATCATGAATAGAATATACGTACTTATAACAGCATTTATTACAGCATCAAGCAGTAACAATCATGAGCATAAAAGGTAAAATACTCATAAAAGAGAAATCATGGGAATCTTTTCCCATACACTTGAGATTATGTATATCATACCACATGAAAATCCCATAACATCATTTATGAAAATAAAAGACTACAAGACAATCTCTGTGTATTTACAACCAGGTAAACAAAAGATTAACTCCTAAGTGCATGAAAAAGTCAAGCGAGAATATATATCTCTCTCTCTATCTAACAACCTATATTAAAGTTGTACACAAATGTGAGATAGTAATATTTCTCCATCATAAGAGCAGAAATACAAATAAGCACTCAGGAAAAAAAACACTTTAAAACACAGAGACCAGTTGTGAAAATTAAGCATTTAGGAATAAAGTAAGTTCACAAAATCATCTCAGAAGAATGACTCATAGCCAGATTATATTGTAAGCATTTTGAAGGCTGACTGGACAACATGGCGATGTGCAGGCTGTGTGACGTAAACCAACATTTCAATGAAAGCGATTCTCCTAATTTTCACACACACAACTTCAATCATGATATTAGTTGCCACCAAGCATTGTATATAATATAATGCTCACCTAAAACGCAGAGAATAAGTGGGCTTTAAATTAACCCATTAACAATGGGTCACCCGCTAACATTGGAGAAACATGGCGATTGACCAGACCGCTTTTCTACCAAGCCTTTGTCTAGATTAAGCCTGTGTTTCCGGGGCGCGGCCAATCAATTCTCTTAAAACGAAACGAAATTTCGTTTCGTTTAATTCTCCCGTCGGGCTTTTTAATAGCCTCTACTCTCAGATAGCGTGTCCTAGCAACGTCTGCTGGAAAAGACTGCGCGATGATGACATATATGTCACAAGTCTCCCACCTAGACATGTCTATCCCATAGGAAGAGATGCTACACATTCATCCACAGTCTTCCACCTTCTTAATCTGATGCCTTTGGTCTTCCAGGTCCTCCAATTATGCTTTACATTTAATCACTATTGTAGAATAAACTCTCCGTGCCACATTCATGTTTCTACTTGCCAAGACAACTGGACATAACATTGAAGATTCATCTAGCTTCGCTTGAAGAAGTGTAACTCTCTCCACTGTTGTCAGCGTTCCATTGAAATATGAGTGGACGTTGAGATCTCTATATGAGGTATTGGTTCCACTGCAATCGAACCAATTTCTCGACGTTTGAACGAAGATATAAAGCTTCGACAACCGTTTCATTAGCATTAAGAATATCATCCTTAACTTATGCTAACAGCAGGATCTCCTCCTTCAAATCAGTCATAGTGGCATACTGAACTGGGTAAGTATAACTAGCACAGGTGTAGGTTCATTTGCTTTGAGGCCAAATCTACGAAAAGTCCTGGCTCGTTTATAAGTCCATCTGCACTTTATACTGACCAGAATGAGTTATCGGCATTTATTCTCTCCCCTCCAACACGTATACGTTGCTTTCCTGGTGAAAATAGCGAGCAATTCTGCGTCGATTGTCGTAGATTGATCGTCATCTGCCTCCAAATATGTTGTAGACAATTTCCACCCAAGCACCGTTAAGTAGATGTAATAACATTGCACATAGCTGTATCACCATCCACATTATATTCAGTTCATAGATAAATTTAAAGCCGTAGGTGGTCCCTGTAATAGTCATCCGAACAACCGAGTTGTCGGTACACTCCCAGTTTACTGATGGGTTACCTTACTTGTAAGCAATGAAAGCCACAGGTATAAATATATCCCTCTTTTCTGGTGTTTCCTGAGTAACTTCCTCAAGATAAAAAAACTCAGGGCACCTTTAAGTTTCTCTCCAGGTCTGTTCGTAACCGATCAATACGGAGAACAATGAATCTGTTGAAACTGGAAGAGTTTGAAAGCTTTTCCTTCTGAACTGAAATATATTACTAGTTAGACTCCCTAGAAGAAATACTAAACTAGTAAAAAGTCAAGCAACTCTCAGCCAATGGCTTCCAAGTGCTTGAAAAGTATAGTCCTTGCTATAGCCCAATCTAGCATGGTCTATGAATAAAAATAAGAATAAGGCGTCCTACTCTTCATCTGTCGAGAGGTACGTCAACAACAACCATAATTTAATAGTTGTATAAATAGGGCTATCTCCTAGAGCACCAAAATAGTTTGATGTTTTGGAGAAAAATCCTGACTTTAAGAACATAATGTGACAACTAGCAAGCTGTCCCTAGTCTTTCAAGTCAGTACAAGCAACATGCAAAATGGGAGCTAAGGCTGCCCGAGCCTGTTACTAATTCTCTGATGAGAATAAAATTGGGAATGTCGCAGATGAGGACCATATTTCCTGTTTTCTGACATCAAAAATTTGAGATACTTACAGGTTTTTTTCGGTAGCTCTTAACTTCCTATGACATCCCAATAAAAAATAACAGGGTAAATTTACGGTCGAAACCATCCTTCGTTCGCCAGTCACACAACGACGTATGCTTCTCTGTCACTGGTAATGCCAGAGGGACTAGCTTGTAAAAGGGGGCCTGTAATTTAACTGCTGTCTCTCACATAGTAAATGGATCCTTGTTCACTACAGAGTTACAACAACCGAATAATAAAATTGACCAGTGCCATTTCTGACACATGGACAATAAAAGATCTGTTATGAATACCAGACCCTTAAACTGAAAGCGTTGAATAGGCGTCTTTATGTCCTTATAGGAATCATCAGTGTCAATCTATCTACTCTAAGTATTTCCGAACATGTATATGCATATGGGGTGAAATATAAAATCCACGGTTTCCCGCTTGGCGGCTACGAATACTGTAATCCAAAAAAAAAACATATAAACCATATACTGTTGTTTCTCTTATTAAAAGTGAGAGACATGTACACTTCATTATTATTCTTTAACGCATGCTCTGACCTAATTAAAAATTTTTAATGGGTAGTAAATTATGGAGATTTCAATGTAAATGTATTCACGCATTTGTGGCATACTTATTATAGACACTGGTACTGTGATTTTATTGTAAGACGGCAAAGCAAATCAAATAGATTGGTGTAATGATTTATTATTGCAATATCTGACCTTAAGGAAATAATTGGCATGGCCTCATATTAAACCCAGCAGCCAGCTTCCAAAGTAAATCATAATACACTCTATAAATAAAGCACATAGAAACCATGTATATTAATATCTATGGGACAAGGAAACAGAACAGATGGTGTCACTATTTTATTAATATCACGTGATTTAATAATGTTAGTTAGTTGCATATCCTTTACAGGATGTCGCAGTCAGCACCAGCATATTTTGCCGTTGTGATCTCTTGGCAAGTTTACGTTCAATAGTTTGTCATTGCTTTCTGAATGACAGGCCATCATACGATTTTGAAAAAAACCAACGCAAGGCAGTCTGCTGCCAAATCGCCCACAGCTGTGTTTCGAACGCGGGTATGCGGGATTACGAACTGCGTCCGTAACCTCTTCGCCAGGGAGCTGGCTTTAATAATGTAGTTGATTAATAACAATTACTCAATTAATATAACTCAGATCAATATTTTTGTATATGCAGACTACCGGTCCCCGTGGCGAGGGATTTACAGATGCGATTCGTAATCCCGTATACACGGGTTCAAAACACAGCGGTGCTGGGTTTTTTTTCCGAAAAAGGTAGAGGCGCCGATCGTTCAGAAAGCAATGGCAAACTACTGAACTAAAGATTTGCTCAGGAGTCACGAACAGCCAAAAATGCTGCGGTTGACTGCTACATCCAGTGAAGGACATGCAACTAAAAAATATGCAGACTAAATAACTCATGTTTTGGTTATTTACTTTTTCTAAAGTGCATGATTTGGCATTTTATAAAAGTTGAAAGCCACCATAAATCTTTAGGGTTTATTACATCATTCACAATTTTTATTATTACATGACAGTCATGGTGCACTATTTTTGCATTTGGGAAAATGCACCATATTATTAAAATGGCTTTAGGAGGAAGGAGGAGGAAGAATGAGAAGGAGGAGGCGGAGGAGGGGGCTGGAGTGGAGGAAGAGGCAGGAGGAAGAGGAAGTTTAAGGTTTTCATTTGAATTTTGCTTTCTCACGGTGCCCCTCAAAATAACAACACGAGTTATCCTCCTTAGCGAAGAAAAATCAAGAGCAGTTATCTGCCCTTAGCGTATGTGTTTTGGTCACACTTTCTGAAAATGGCAAAACCGTGTTTTCTATTTGCCTATATTAAATGATAAACTGAAAAACCAAGCATTAATATCTCAACTTTAAATTGACCTACAGACTTGAATAAGGTACCGTTGACATTGTTTTTTTTCAAGAGGTATCCAACTATGCAGGTTATATAATTAAAAAGCAATTTAGAAAATGTTACAAAAATGGCTAGCTATGCAACTAACGTTTTTTTTTTTACTGCATAACAGACCCAACGATGATCAAATCACCGATGTTACAGAAGGAATCGAGGGTACCGTGCATGGGGATAATGATTATGTCCAAGCTGATCCTGAGCCGAGCTTCACGGATCCATCCATGGAGATGGTGTCTTCCGAGTGTGAGTCCTATTCTGTCAATTGCCTTAACGCAGTGTTGACCGCTGCAGACAACTGACCTCCGCATCTCCTTAGAATAATGAAAGCCTGATTTGTGTGTGAGTGTGTGTGTGTGTGTGTGTATGTGTGAGTGTGTGTGTGTGCGCGCGCGCGCGTATCTTCGGGTATCAACCCATTCTTCTCAGTGTTTGAGACGGTTCAAGTCAAACATCGACTTGATTATAATCTCTTTATCCTCGGCCATCCAGGAGAGACCTCTTTGGAGGAATACCCCTTTCTGTCTTCCATAGCCTTGTGTAGGCCTATTTCGCGGGCCTTATACGGCCCGCGTGCCAAAAGCTCCCTGCCCCTGGTGTATGTCCTCTCTTCTACAGCCTTTCTTCGTTTTTATAATTGCTTCTTCATTGCTCTTCACTCAAATGGTTACGTAACGACAATCACAAATTTCACCAACACAGTTACGGTAAATTTACTGGTGATCCACATTTATCGCAGAGATAAGCCGCGGTTGTCAATGTAACACGGAGAGATACAACTATTAAAAGCTGTTTAACACCCTGTGACAGTGTTAAAATCTTTTAGCCGATGCCGGCAATCCGTACAATTGATGTCACTTGTCCATACGATGGTCCCATTGAGAAATTACTCTTGACATCAATAAACCATTTAGCTACCGGTTGTGTCTAGTTGTGTCCCCTGAGGCGACTTGGTAGTACTATCGAATCTTTTGGAGCAGAACGAGCACCATTATCGCATCATTTAGTGTAATCGTTCTGTGGCTTTTGCGTCTTGTGTCTTCATTTTAACTTCATGAGAGGAGTGGCTGGGAGGTTCGTCGTCTGCTTCCAACTTGAGAAAATAGGGTTAAAATGTGGCTCAGTGTGTGTGTGTGCGTATGTGTGTGTGTGTGTGTGTGTGTGTGTGTGTGTGTGTGTGTGTTTACTAAGGAACCTGTGAATATTATTATTCATTCTGATCTTCGGGTAGTGGATCACACGCCTAGCCTTCATGGATGAGTGTGAACCACTAGGACCTACATTAATATTAGAAAAATTCATAAATTCCTATTGATTCCTAACGTTAAATTGATACTAAGATCAGTAAGATCAGAGACACGGACAACAACCAAAACGATTACAAATAATTTTTAAACATTCATTAATTGGTGTCTGCGCAATATAGAAGGAATACAACTGTGTGAAACAAACATCAATGTGGAGCTCGTGAACAGAACCAGACAAGTACCAGTGAACCAAGAGGTGGAGAAAGGGCACTGGTGCTAGAAGGAATAGTATAACTAGAAAGGCCTTTGTGTAGAATCAACAAATCAAAAGAAATTTAGGAAGACCTACAAACAAAAAAAAAGCAAAACAAACAAACAAAAATCACAGTGGTAGTTTGTTAACCTCATAGTTATATCTTAATATTTTCTAAGTGTGTAATTATATGTTGTTGTGCTTTCTTCCAGCACTTTGAGTGGAGTTGTTATATTAACCAGGGATGGACATTTTGTCCGGGAGGAAATCTGTCCTGTCTGGTAGTTCTTTTATATACGTAAATCCAGGCATCTAAAGTCTTTCCTCCCACTCCATGGGGGTACATTCATTTTACCAGCTACATTTACTTTTCTACAAGCCATTTCCAGATGTGCACGTGTGTATCCAGAGATGTCTTTAATCAGACAAAACCATACATTTGTGTATCCAGAGATGTTGTCTTTAATCAGCCAAAACCATACATTTGTGTATCCAGAGATGTCTTTAATCAGACAAAACCATACATTTGTGTATCCAGAGATGTCTTTAATCAGACAAAACCATACATTTGTGTATCCAGAGATGTCTTTAATCGGACAAAACCATACATTTGTGTATCCAGAGATGTCTTTAATCAGACAAAACCATACATTTGTGTATCCAGAGATGTCTTTAATCAGCCAAAACCATACATTTGTGTATCCAGAGATGTCTTTAATCAGACAAAACCATACATTTGTGTATCCAGAGATGTCTTTAATCAGACAAAACCATACATTTGTGTATCCAGAGATGTCTTTAATCAGACAAAACCATACAATTGTGTATCCAGAGATGTTGTCTTTAATCAGACAAAACCATACATTTGTGTATCCAGAGATGTCTTTAATCAGACAAAACCATACAATTGTGTATAAAGAGATGTTGTCTTTAATCAGACAGAACCATACATTTGTGTATCCAGAGATGTCTTTAATCAGACAAAACCATACATTTGTGTATCCAGAGGTGTCTTTAATCAGACAAAACCATACAATTGTGTATCCAGAGATGTTGTCTTTAATCAGACAAAACCATACATTTGTGTATCCAGAGATGTCTTTAATCAGACAAACCATACAATTGTGTATCCAGAGATGTCTTTAATCAGACAAAACCATACATTTGTGTATCCAGAGATGTCTTTAATCAGACAAAACCATACATTTGTGTATCCAGAGATGTCTTTAATCAGACAAAACCATACAATTGTGTATCCAGAGATGTTGTCTTTAATCAGACAAAACCATACATTTGTGTATCCAGAGATGTCTTTAATCAGACAAAACCATACAATTGTGTATCCAGAGATGTTGTCTTTAATCAGACAAAACCATACATTTGTGTATCCAGAGATGTCTTTAATCAGACAAACCATACATTTGTGTATCCAGAGATGTCTTTAATCAGACAAACCATACATTTGTGTATCCAGAGATGTCTTTAATCAGACAAACCATACATTTGTGTATCCAGAGATGTCTTTAATCAGACAACCCATACATTTGTGTATCCAGAGATGTCTTTAATCAGACAAACCATACAATTGTGTATCCAGAGATGTCTTTAATCAGACAAAACCATACAATTGTGTATCCAGAGATGTTGTCTTTAATCAGACAGAACCATACATTTGTGTATCCAGAGATGTCTTTAATCAGACAAAACCATACATTTGTGTATCCAGAGGTGTCTTTAATCAGACAAAACCATACAATTGTGTATCCAGAGATGTTGTCTTTAATCAGACAAAACCATACATTTGTGTATCCAGAGATGTCTTTAATCAGACAAACCATACAATTGTGTATCCAGAGATGTCTTTAATCAGACAAAACCATACATTTGTGTATCCAGAGATGTCTTTAATCAGACAAAACCATACATTTGTGTATCCAGAGATGTCTTAATCAGACAAAACCCATACAATTGTGTATCCAGAGATGTTGTCTTTAATCAGACAAAACCATACATTTGTGTATCCAGAGATGTCTTTAATCAGACAAACCATACATTTGTGTATCCAGAGATGTCTTTAATCAGACAAACCATACATTTGTGTATCCAGAGATGTCTTTAATCAGACAAACCATACATTTGTGTATCCAGAGATGTCTTTAATCAGACAAACCATACAATTGTGTATCCAGAGATGTTGTCTTTAATCAGACAAAACCATACATTTGTGTATCCAGAGATGTCTTTAATCAGACAAACCATACAATTGTGTATCCAGAGA
Organism: Cepaea nemoralis; assembly: GCA_014155875.1. NCBI lineage: Eukaryota > Metazoa > Mollusca > Gastropoda > Stylommatophora > Helicidae > Cepaea > Cepaea nemoralis. Next base: position 15,441 of record JACEFZ010013913.1, on the reverse strand, counting down.
TGTCTTTAATCAGACAAAACCATACATTTGTGTATCCAGAGATGTCTTTAATCAGACAAACCATACATTTGTGTATCCAGAGATGTCTTTCATCAGACAAACCATACAATTGTGTATCCAGAGATGTTGTCTTTAATCAGACAAAACCATACATTTGTGTATCCAGAGATGTCTTTAATCAGACAAACCATACAATTGTGTATCCAGAGATGTTGTCTTTAATCAGCCAAAAAAGATACAATTTTCTCCTCAGTTTGCTTTCATGGATTGGCGCACCAGGGATTTGAACCCACGCCGATTACAACGCGAGTGTGAGCACTAACTTAATTAATGACAAAGTTGTGATTGCCTGCCTAGTATAAAATCCAGGCCAAACACATTTTCTGATGCTCACACCATTGTTAAAAATCAACACAAGGCGGTATGCTTCCAAATCGACTGCAACAGGTTTGGAACTCGGTATGGGGGGGGGGGGGGTAATTACAAATTGCGTTCACTATCCCTTCACCACAGACGCGGCTCTTATATAGTAACGACGGTGTTGACTCATGACACGGTTGCTAGTGATCACTTTACTGTCACTTCCGTGACGTTCTAGTTCCCTGCACACAGATAAACACCCAGCTATCGCATCACCATGGATACATACATGCGTGGGTTGGGACTCTGTGATTACATACAGATCTCTGTCTAAAGGTCAGATGTGTTCAGTGATTTATTTAAAGTGTTGTATTGGCAAAATCTTAACTAAAATAAATAAATTTAGAGTAGGAACATGGAATGTTAGGACATTAAATGAGCTAGGAAAGTTGACCAATGTTCTAAGTGAGATGGATAGCATGAAAATGAATATACTAGGCGTTAGTGAGATGAGATGGAAGGGATCGGGCAAAATTATAGCTGACAATCACACAATAATTTATTCTGGAGGGGAGACACGTGAGAAAGGGGTAGGAATAATATTAGATGAAAAAACAGCCAAGTCAATTAATGGATACTGGTGTATTTCAGATAGAGTTATTATGGTAAAAATCAAAGGCAAACCAATAGACATAAATATTATACAAGTATATGCACCAACAGCAAGCAGTAGTGATGAAGAAATACAACACTTTTACGACGAAATAGAAATGGCGATGGCTCAAATTGGATCACAAGAAATAAAGATAATACTTGGTGATTTTAATGCAAAAGTAGGAAAGGGAAAAATGGAGGATGTAGTGGGGAATTATGGTTTAGGTACAAGAAATGAAAGAGGGGAAAAGCTAATAGAATGGGCAAATATCAATGATATGATAATTGGAAACACATGGTTTAAACACCATAAAAGACGACTGTACACATGGATAAGCCCTGATAAGAAATACGCAACCAAATTGACTACATACTAATTAATAAAAGATTTAGAAATGCTTTAATTAATGTAAAGACAATGCCTGGTGCTGACTGTAATAGTGATCATGTACCACTATGTGGACAAATAAAAGTAAGATTAAAAAGAGGGGAAAAAATGGTTAAGAACATGAGACTTAATAAAGAGGTTCTAAAAATAGATAAAGAAATGCAAGAACAATACAGAGTGACTGTGAAAAATAGGTACAATGCAATAACTAAAATACAGAGTATAGATGAACAATGGGAAATGTTAAGGGACTCCATTCATCAAACTAGCAAAGAAGTATTACCAGAGAGAGGCAAAATAGCTAAGAAAAAATGGATGAATGAAGATATCTTAAACCTGATGGACAAAAGAAAACAGTATAAAAATGACAAACAAGAATACGCTAAGATAAATAAAGAAATAAAAGATAAATGTGGGAAGGCTAAAGAAAGTTGGTTAAACGAGCAATGCAAAAAAATTGAATTAAATTCCATTAAAGATACAAAAAATATGCACAGACAAATCAGTGAGCTTACAGGAAAAAAAATAAGAATAAATACAGGGTGTTTGAAATCAAAAACAGGAAAGATAATATTAGAGGAAGATGCTATAATGAAGAGGTGGAATGAGTATATAAGAGAATTATATGAAGGAGAAAGGGCAGAATTAACAGAAGATAGTAACTTAGAAGGTCCACCTATTCTGAAAGAAGAAGTCGCTGACGCTATGAAACGTATGAAGAAAGGAAAAACAGCTGGGCCAGATGAAATCACAATAGAAGAATTAGAAGTATTGGGAGAATTTGGAGTAGATATATTAACCAAAATGTTGAATGATATTTACAGCAGTGGATATTTACCCAGTGATATGCTGAAATCTGTATTTATAGCTATACCAAAAAGACCAGGAGCAATTGATTGTGAAGATTTTCGTACAATTAACCTTATAAACCATATCACTAAGCTTCTACTCAGAATCATAATGAGAAGAACCAAAAAGAAAATAAAAATGGAAATTAGTGAAGAACAGTATGGATTTGTGGAAGGAAAGGGCACAAACAATGCAATTTATACATTGCGGACACTAATAGAAAGGTCAATAGAGAAACAGAGGGACATATATTTGTGCTTCATAGATTATACTAAGGCATTTGATAAAGTGAAACATGATGAACTGATTAAAATGTTGGAAGATATCAACACTGATGGAAAAGATTTAAGAATAATAAAGAATATTTACTGGAACCAAGTAGCAGCAATTAAAATGGGAAATAAAGAGGGTAGTTACGAACAGATAAAGCTAGGAGTACGACAAGGGTGTGTCTTGTCACCAGATCTTTTCTCCCTGTATAGCGAAGTAATAATGAGAGAGATCAAAGAGATGCCAGGAATACTAGTTGGAGGTTATAATATAAATAATATACGCTATGCAGATGACACAGTATTGGTGGCGGATAATTCAACAGACCTACAACAATTATTAGACGTTGTAGTAACAGAGAGTGCAAGGAAAGGACTCAACTTGAATATCAAGAAAACAGTAACAATGGTAATATCAAAGAAAATGGTGACACCAAAATGTGACATAGAAATAGAAGGGAAAATCCTTAACCAAGTTGATAATTTTAGATACCTAGGGGCATTTATAACATCAGATGGAAGATGTACAACAGAGATTAGGAGCAGAATAGGGCAGGCAAAAGCCGCATTTCATAAAATGAAGAGTATCTTATGCAATAAGTCACTGTCACTGAATGTAAGAAAGAGAGTGCTGAAATGCTATGTAGAACCAGTTTTGCTGTATGGCAGTGAATCTTGGAATGTAAATGAACAAATTAAGAAGAAATTAGAAGCAACAGAGATGTGGTTCCTGAGACGAATGTTGCGAATTCCTTGGACTGCCATAGTAACTAACGACGACTGCCTGAAACAGGCTAATGAAACTAGAACATTATATACAACAATAAGACAGAGACAAACAGCTTTCCTCGGTCATGTGATGAGAAGAGAGGCATTGGAGAACATTGTAACAACTGGAAAGATCGAGGGGAAGAGAGGCAGAGGTAGACCAAGAGAAGTGATGCTGGATGGATTGAGATGGTGGCATGGAGGAATATCAGCAGCAGAGTTGATCCAGAAAACCAAGGACCGAGATCTATGGAGAGCCATGAACGCCTACGCCAGCCGGCACGGCACTTGATGATGATGATGATGATGTTGTATTGACGGCGGGGGAACCGCCGTAGCGCAATGGATAGCGCGTTCGCCTACAGGCCTTGTGGCCACGAGTTTGAGTTTGCTACCGGGTCAATACAACGTAACATGGGTACCAAGAAATCTGTAGGGAAGTAAATGCGTATGGTGCGATCCGATATTGAACACATCATTACTTGAGTGCCGATTGGTCTATGGGCTAACACGATATATCAGATACACTTCATCGCGTGTGCAATTTCGTTTACTTAAATAAAACAAAAATAGTGTCAGTGTAATGAAAGAATAAATGCAATAGTACACAGCCGATTAGCTATAACAAATTTCACATGACATCAAATTAATTCATTTGTATTGTATTGTATTGTATTGTATTGTATTGTATTGTATTGTATTGTATTGTATTGTATTGTATTGTATTGTATTGTATTCCATCGAAACCAGTAGCATTTTGTTAAATACTTCTTTGTAAGATCGCCCCATCTTTCACAATAGCATGTTGATTCACATTCGAAATTGAGATAAAAAGAACACATTTTTTTTTTCGTGTTTCCATTCTTCTCATTCTGTTATCATGTCTTATTGTAGTCACGGCGGTGTCATCCCCGTGGCTTACATCCTGTTGTGTATTCTTGTGTTTGTATGCTGATGAGGGCTAGTCACTGGAACGTCCTTTGTTTTTCCGTAATTGTTTTTTGTAAGGCTGTTGTTTACATCAAGCCTTTTTATTGTTTACATTTTCACACCTGTGCCGTAGTTTAACCAATTGCATTCACATCGTTGGTTTATAAGGCATCTGCATTGTCGGGGTCTATACAGTTCCACTTCTGGTGGTAGTTGATGTTGTTTCCATAACCCGATTTTATAGTCAGTCACAACAATAAAGGAGGCAAAAAAACATCCCTGTCGCACACGAGATCTTACTTCAAATGTATCTGTTAGTTTAATCTCTTGAGGAACTCTACATTGCTTCTCTATGCTTGCTGCCTTTCTTCTTTTTATAGTCCTCGCCAAGTGGCGCTAGTGATCATGCCTGTCCACAACTCTCTGTCTTGTGTGCTGTCATTCTTTCCTGATATTGAAGTTCCTCCACGTCGTGATGCTAAACATGTCCAGCATCTTCTCTCTTGGTCACCCCTTGCCTCTCTTCCCTTACAACTTTCCCGTTGTGACAACATAACCCAGCTGTCCCCTTCATATCACCCATTGCCTCTCTTCCCTTACAACTTTCCCGTTGTGACAACATAACCCAGCTGTCCCCTTCATATCACCCATTGCCTCTCTTCCCTTACAACTTTCCCGTTGTGACAACATAACCCAGCTGTCCCCTTCAAATGACTTGCCCAAAAAGCGTGTGGACTGTCCATTTCTGGTGCAAGTAAACAGTTCTCTTATATTGCCTTTATTGGGTTAATAATGTTCTGCGAGATCCCAGAGAGCCTCGTGAAACTGTCCAAAGAAGACCGCTATCATATTCTGTCAAAGACCCTTTCATAGTCCCCAAATATTTTGGCGAATTTAACAGTTTCGTACCATACAAAACTTAAGCTTGGACCAAACATGATACACTGTCAAATGAACACAGTTATTATGTCAGTTTCCGTTCACTGAAAATGCGGAAGATACCACGAAACAAAATAAATAACACTATGACCCAATGCTATATGGTAACCTATACTTCTCAGAACATTTCCCATTACCCGTTTTATGCCGGGTTACGGAAGCCTAGATAATTTCTTTTAACAACCCATTTGTTTTTCTTTTTTTTTATGTTGAGCAAAGGGCCCCTTTTCAAATCTTCGGTATCTGGTGTTACCCCCATATTTTTATTGGACTAAGCGGCGCTGTGTGGGTCATGTGGTCAGTATCACGCCTGGCGTCTTTACTTCCCACCAATTTTAGAGTGGGTGGTCCTGGGAGACGACATAATTTAAATACGAGTAAAAATCTCCCGACTTTAATCGGAAATCGAACGCATGACCTCCGACAGAGCCGGCAAGCATGTAAGCTAACCACGGCGTCACATCGGCTCTGTATTTTGTAGTGTCCGGTTAATATTTGTAAAATTATAAAAATATGTAAACGAACGACACAAACTTCTGCGTCCCCGGGTGCTTATCCAATCCAGAAAATGGTTTTCTCGTTTCCCAATGGTCAAGCGCCTAGGGAAGTACTCAATTGAGTTCTTCGTTTATATATTTGTAATCGTTTTGTTCTTGTTGTTCCGCTGATGAAGATATCGGTCGCAGCGTTCTCGTGTATCTGTGTATGTTTATTATTTATTCGTCGAACATTTTAGCAATTTTTTTTTTTTTTTTGTGAGTCGCACTTCTTTATAGGTTCGGTTGCAGCATACCCTTTTTATCGCTACCATGGCAGCCGTTCAGGTTTTAAGACACCAGTAGACTTAATGTAATGGTTCATTATGTCATTAGGTCAGATGGCTTAATGGATAAGAGCGCTCGCTCTTAAACTTCCAGTGTACTGATGGCGAGGTAGAGGGTTCAACCCATACACAGGTCAGTTGGACTAAAATGGCTTCTCGTCCTTGACTTGGGGACATAAATTACAAATACCTCAGAAATCGTAGCCTGACAACGACGAACACTGGTAATAGGGAAAGCTAATCCACACACAAAAGTTAGTCCAGAATGGACTATGCTCGAGTTCAAAGCGAGCGGGTGGAGGGTGGGGGGTGGGATGTCACATCGGCTTCTTGATGGCCATGTTGACAGCTGAATGCATGACCCTGCAGGCTGATGTATCACATCAACAGACAGCACCACCGCCATGTTGACAGCTGAATGCATGACCCTGCAGGCTGATGTATCACCTCAATAGACAGTACCACGGCCATGTTGACAGCTGAATGCATGACCCTGCAGACTGATGTATCACCTCAACAGACAGTACCACGGCCATGTTGACAGCTGAATGCATGACCCTGCAAGCTGATGTATAACCTCAACAGACAGTAACACGGCCATGTTGACAGCTGAATGCATGACCCTGCATGCTGATGTATCACCTCAACATACAGTACCACGGCCATGTGTCCACAAGAAGGCCTCTTTCTCCTCTTTCTCATCACATGGGAATATTTCTCCATTCAGCTCTCATTCTCTTTACCGGACCTTCTCATCGGCAGACGAGATACAGTATGTTTTTCGTGCATCTTTATTACACATACGAGTGCTTATTTGCATTATATACATGATTAGAAATAGCATCAATCAATCAATCATGTGCCATGCTGGAAAGCGTGGGCGGTCATGATTCACCATTTCACTCGATCACCAGAGTCGTGGATCAGCTCAGTGTTCTTGTCTCGTTCATGCCACGTGGCCAAGCCATCCAGGTATTTTCCTCTCGGTCTGTTACCTTCGATCTTGCCAATTGTCACTAAGTTCTCCAATCCATTTCTTCTCATAACGTGACCAAAAAATTTTGACTGTCTACGTCTAATTTCTCTAATCAATTTACGAGTTTCATTTGTCTCCTGTAGTACTTAGTCATTGGTGTTTCTATCTGTCCATGGTATTCTTTGCATTTTCCTCAGAAACCCCATTTCTGCAGCCATCAGATGTTTTTCAGCTTGACTGCACATTGTCCAAGTTTCACATCCATACAAAAAAACAGGCTCTATGTATCCCCTCAACACTCTTTTTCTCGTTTCAATTCACATCTTTTTATTGGTCAGAATGTTTTTCATCTTGCTAAAGGCTACTTTCTCACAGGCGATTCTAGTTCTAATCTCTTCAAGGCATCCCCCATAGATGTTATGACTGTTCCGAGATAATTGTATCGATTCACTTCAAGTTAGTTAGTTAGTTAGTTAGTCGACAGATCATCCTCGTTGCACATCGAACCATTCAGTCCATAAGTGCTCGGATCCCCTCCTCAGCAAATCCCGCAGCGTGTAGCGAAATAGCATCACAAGTGCATTAAAGAACCATTTTAGACGCATTAAGTCACATTGTGCAACTGGTGCTAGAGGCATATTTTATTAGACCAATCGGCACTGGGTGGGTGATCTGCTTAGTGTCACACCGGCTGTCTTTACTCCCAAGACATTTCAGGTACGCATTTTAGCCTGTGTTTACCTGACGGCCCATATCAATTTTTATTTTATTTTACAGTCTCGGTGTGGATTTGAATCCATGAACACCAAGAGTCTAGAAATTACATAAACCAACTGCAAAAATGGATGATGAACATCTAGTTCACAATGTGCATTTTCCTAAACTACTTTCTAGTTGCCAGGGCTCTTGCGCTTGACCGATATCATATCATGTCAGAAAAATGTTGATATAGACACACACACTTACCCCCTACCCCCCTCCCTCTCTCTCTCTCTCTCTCTCTCTCTCTCTCTCTCTCTCTCTCTCTCTCTCTCTCTCTCTCTCTCTCTCTCTCTCTCTCTCTCTCTCTCTCTCTCACTCACTCTCTTCTCCTTTATACCCCATAGGTACAAGGGAGATAAATTAAACAACTCACATTTCCATACAAACTTTTTGCTGTTTCTCTAAGACTCGATTATCTCCGCCTTTCATATCTCATTAACTTCAAACTAGCTGTAATTTGAACATAAGGAAATGCTTTCAGAAGTCGCTTTTCATCAGAATATCAGAGGTGTGGTTAGCCAAACTCTGGCCAGTCTAGTTTTATGTGCTTGCACCCAGTAACGACGGGAACTGGCTGCGCACTTTTAACTGAAAATCAACGCTACTAGACACTAGCCATTCTGGATACCGCATGCCACTTGATGCCGTGCGAATGCTGAAACAACGATGGAAGACGGTTTTATCTCCTAAGTCAGAAGAGTGGTTACAGGGTATTATGTCCGCCTCGAGTGCATGAGATCTCGGGTTCAAGCCCCGATGAGGGCCGGGTTTGTTTGTTTTTTTCACGTGGACTTCTATAGTCTATCCAGAAATGAATGCCTTCATTCACGAACAATTATTTTGAAAACTGTCTGTTGCATCGCTATGAAATTTTTCCTGCCATCTTATATTTACCCCCACCCAAGAAATATGTCTTTGATAGGTCCAAAAGCAACTTAAATCATGGAAAGCGGCAACATTTCTTTGATGTTTTGGTGAAAAACTAGTGATTTCTCTCTAACAAACTTATTTTACAGTAATTTTCCGCCAGTTCGGATGACGACAAAAGGCTCTACGCGAGGCACTTGTCGTAAGGCCAATCCTATATCCCACGAGAAAATTAACTATTCAGCGCTAATGTTTCCGTGTGAAGGGGTTATACATTTAATACCATGGCCTTCATCTCTGTCCCGTAAATTATATACCGCATATAAACAAACTTTGAAATCTGCTGTACAATCTCCAGAACAAAAATGTTTTTGTTGGATGGATATAATGATAAGGTTATATGCTAAATCTCATCATTTTCCCTCAGCTGGTTACTGAGATATGGAATTTTATATTGGGGCAGACAAAAGTAAGCAGACTATAGTAACACAATTTCCCCTGGTCTCTGGGTAGTGAAATCGGAAACGCGTGTGTATTGTGGCGCATGTAAAATATCCCTTGGCAGTTGTAAATCGAAAAAGAGTAGCCTAACGGCGCTGCCTGGGCAAACTTTCGAGTTAAAAATCTACCTAAAGTATTTCAGGATCCTCGCCGGTGCTACGGAGTTCGTGCACTGAGCTGAGATTCTCCGGACTCAGGCTTGAGTTAGGAGGAGAACGGAGCACTTATGGGTTACACCCGTGTGCCGTGATGTTAATCCATCGACTAATCTAAACTAACTAAACTAGAAGAGTTGCGTTCAGGTCGGTTGAGCTCGGAAAAGGGTTGCATCTGTTGGAGTGAGGTTGATGCAGAGACTTTCCTTCCCGATCCAGTACCGAAGAACCAGCCCCACGGGAACTGTGTTGTTGTGTAGAGCTCTCAATCCACTCTTCAAGCTCAGAAATCCAGGATCTGGAACTGCAACTTTATACCAGCAAAGAGTTATAATAGGATGTAACCATGTCATGGTTTAGTACAGTACACACGGACCATCCAGTGTTAGGCACGGGTTGGCTATGTTTCCTTCATGGGGTTCTGGTGTCTCACTGTCAATAGACTTCAGCTCAATGCTTAGAGGCATCTCAAACAACGATACTGTGAACCATTTGTCATGATTTGTATCTGGGTTTCATCAAGGTAAAAGCCCTACTATCCTCCTTGACAGCTGTGCAGCTTGAGCTTGCTGAGAATGCCAATGTACTTCGCTTGTCACGAACTATTGACCCATCCATAAACTTCACTGCATCGCCCTCTCCGGTGTTTTAATGTATAAGCGCTTTGATCTCTGTGTCTTCTGCGGCAGGATCTTGCTCTCTGCGACTTGTGTCCAGCGTGACATGGACAGAGATGGTAGCTGGGGTATGTGTTGGCACTGGTATCCATTCCCTTCCAAGATTGATGTCTGTCGGTCTGCATACTTGGTAGATGGCTTCCTCAGAACCTCTCAATCATGATTTGCCCCTGTTCAGTTATTTCCTCTAGGTGTTGACAGGGCAGCTTGGAGTGAGTGTCATGTATCGGCCTTCATATCCATAGAGGGAAAAGCCCAGAAGGCATTTCATGGTTCGACAAGATGTATCTCTGGTTTAGCCGAGGATGATCCGCATGGCTTCATTGTCTATTTGTGTTGGAGAGGGGTGGGGTAAACTGAGAGCAGTGATGCTGAATGGTCTAAGACGGTGGCGTGCATGAATATCATTAACATAATTAATTCAGAACACCAAGGTCTGAGATACATAAAAGACTACAACAGTTGTACAAATATATATATATATATATATATATATATATATATATATATATATATATATATATATATATATATATATATATATATATATATATATATATATATATCATCATCATCATCATCATCATCATCATCATCATCAGAGAGAGAGAGAGAGAGAGAGAGAGAGGGGGGGGGGGGAGGGAGAGAGCAAACTAAGTGGCAAAAAGAAAATTATCAAGTCACTTCAGAGCAGATGCCTTCAGAGCACTTGAAAACTGCAGTAGAAATATATATTGCTAAAGAACAATAAACTGGATCACTTACTTCTGTACCAGATTCATAGTCAGTTGTCTTAATACTGTAGAGAAAAGGACAGTGCAGAACTAGCAAACCTAAGAACAGCAGTAAATGGGCTATGTCAGAAATCCAAAAAGGTCTTATCGACGCCGTCTCATTGCAACATACTTTGCATTGAAGAGGCTGAGACAATGATTGATCAATGAAGGTAAAAGACTACCACAGCCTGATATAAGCATAACCTATGTTGTGGTCAAGAGGTTTATAAGATGCACTTACAGAAGCAAAAGGGAATAAGAAAATCCAGGGAACTATAATGGTGACATCTATGACCAACTTCATCTCAGCATAAGTACACTGGAAGTTAAAGAGCCAACGCTCTTATTCATTCGACCCTGCTTACCTTGGACGTAGAAATATTACCCGCATACCTACGTTATTTCATCAGTTAACTCATATACTAGCAACTGTAGGTGTGTACTCTAGGGGGGCTTGCGGTAGGGCCGCGGGAAGCCGGATAAGAAGCAGACATCAGCAGGTAAGAGTTAAACAAGAATGAACAGACATGAAGGCGGAGAAGAGGGAGAAAGTGTGAGTAGACGGGATACTGAGGAACAACTTCGTTTGTAGCAACGAATAATCTCAGTGTGATATTATTTTCCGGTTATGTGAGTTGGCGTTACACTGGAGATCACATGTTGTAATTAATTAGCAGGTAGGAATTCCAGTTTGGGATTTGAAGGTTTATAAAGAAAAAGAAGAAGAATACATGAGCTTATATTGTGAAATATCATGATGAATAAATGTCAGGAATCCTCTCTCTCTCTCTCTCTCTCCTTCTCTTTCCCACCCCCTTCTCTCTCTCTGTTTCCCTTCTCACTCACACTCTCTCTCTCCTTCTCTTTCCCACTCCCCTTCTCTCTCTCTCTCTCTCTCTGTTTCCCTTCTCACTCACTCACTCACTCTCTCTCTCTCTCTCTCTCTCTCTCTCTCTCTCTCTCTTTCTCTCTCTCTCATTCTCTTTCTGTTTCCCACTGGTCCTCTCTCTTTGTCACCCTCCCTCTCTCACTGTCTCCTTCACTCTCTCTGCCTCCCTCTGTCGACTTCATTGCACCGGGTTTTAACCCATATGGCTCGCTCTCTTTCCGCAGGACGAAGTACCGAAAGCGTCGAACAAAGCACACACTCCCTAGCTCCAGAAACGACCCTCAGGAGTCTAATTAGACTCGTAAACCGAACGATGTATCCCGGAAGTGAACCCACAACCTTCGGAGCGCGAGACAGGCAACTTTAACCATGGGGACTCCCTGTTCAATGAGAATGTAAATCTGAGCATTTCCGTAACTGTCCGATTGTTGATGTGCAAGAATATAACATGCTCGACAAGAAAGATAACCAAGTTAAATGCAGCAGTTACATTATTTCCCTTGTTAGCCAATCTCAGCCGATACTTTACGATACTTACGAGAGATACCAGCGGGGGTACTCAAATGGTAAGTTATGTGACAATTCCATGCAAGATAAGTCTCTAGTCAATGGGGACAAGTCACGCATAGCACGTGAGCATGTGTTAAATATGTGCATGCTTTGGACACTTGGACACAATAGGTGTTTGATTAATTACAGCACTTCAGAAATAGGATCAGAATGATAGTGTTTGGTCAATCTGACGAGGTCTTGACGCCTGGGCTTGTCGCCTGCGAAAGTGAAGGAAAGATTTACCATCTATTCCTCCGTACATTCAGACCTACACAATAAGATGGCGCTATCATAGACCCTTAAAAGGAAACTCCTTCAGGATAAATTTAATTAAAATAAATAAACAAAACCAAAGACTGTATAAATACTGTTGTGGAACTTTGGGCGACACCTAAACTGCTTCCAGCGAATGAGGGAAAGACGCTACATAGAAAATCCATTCATTCAGTGGCGCTGTTCAGCTTTCGTAGTAAGTGTCCAGGTCTCACGGGCGTATGTTGCAATGGGAAAGATGAGTGCTTTTAAAAATATAATTTCTGTAGGTCTGTCTGTCCCACGCCACATAAGACATACATAGATCAAACCTATTAATAGTTTAACTAAGCAGTCCTTTCGTGGAAACTCCAGGCCACGCGAAATAGATGGAGATCTGAGAAGCTAGAAGAAGAGAATTAGAGATATGGATGAAAAGTATATGAAGATCGGGGCGGTGCTACAAGAGATAGCAAAAGATAAGACGGCTTGGTGTGTGCTAGTTGAGGGCTTATGTTTCAGCTTAAGATAAATGGCAGACGAAGAAGAAGAAATCACACATAGTAGCATCAAGAAATAAAATGTTCATTTTCAGCCATTTTGTGAGGAGCAGTGACAAAGGTATTGTGTCCCATTTTATAAGAAAACGCCGTTGGAACTACGTCGGCCATGTACACAGAATGGACAAGACAAGACTCCCCTATCAAGCCCTCATATGGACACCGTAAGGGAAAAGAAAACGGGAAAGACCAAGAGAGACCCTGCGTAGAACCATCATCAGAGAGGGCTCATTCAACGGTCAAACAAACAAGCAAAATCTACAACAGGTGGCAGCGAACCGCCAGACATGGAGAGCCATGACTTCTGCCCTATGCGCCGCTTTGGGCTCAAAGGGAAAGACTAACTAACTAAGTGACAAAGGGCCGTCCTCCATGGCGAAGGTCTTACGGACGCGATTCGTGAGGCCGCTTACCCGCTTTCGAAACACAGCTGCGGCCGATTTGGCAGCAGACCGCATTGCGCTAGGTGTTAATGAGTTGGTATGGATGGTTCAGACCGCAATGGCAAACTACTAAACGTAAACTTGCCAAGACATCAACAACAGCAGTAAAATGCTGGTGTTGACAGCGATGTGCAGCAAAACTAAACAAAAAGTGACAAAGGATTCAGGCCAACGGTGTGTTATATCTTCGGTAGTAAGCAACAAGTGTATGACACCTTTACACGTATTTGGCAAATGTGATGATTTTAACACTTCAATACCCACAGCAGGTGACAAAGAAGTCAGGCTGGCCGTGTGTTACATCTTCCGTACGCAAGTAACAAGTTTAGGACCCTATAACAAATGGCAAATGTCAAAGGCCTAACACTTCCATACCCACAGCAAGTACTTGCTAGGGGATTATCTTTACAATGGTTAGAAAAGTGGAGCTGAAGACGCTTAGTTTACTTCATTGCAGTGGCTTGAATGCGATTATCGCTTTTCTAAAGGATAGCTAGTTAACCCTTAAGATACTTATGTCATGTCGCATGCTGAAGATTACGTTACAGAAAAAAATGTTTAGACATTCGGGCATTAATAAAAGGGAAAAGACACATTATCTGGGTTCCCAAAAACAAACACTGACTAATAACAACATCATGTCTCGGAAATTAATACTTTGGTTATATGTGCCGTTCTCAACAATGAGTGCCTGAAAGACACACTGGCTTAGGAAGAACAGTGACGACAAGACTGGTTCCTGGAGGAAGACGCGGAAATTCAACACAGGTCATTTAAATGGGTACAAGGTAAGAGGATTGATTTCATTGCACCGCGTTTGTCCCCGACAACTTTGTCCCTTTCCGCTGACCAGAAAACCTCCGACACAGCGAGAACTCCGTCATTTCGGAAAAGACTGCACTGGCGAACTTAATGACGGAGTTCTGAATGGAACCCACGACCTTCTAAACACGAGGTAGACGGTTTAATCACTTCACCACTGTGATCCCTCACACACACACACCCGTCCCGCCCCACCCTACACCCACACAGGACGGGCCGGCAGGCAAGCGATCTGGCCACTGCGCCATCAGGACTCCCTCAGGGGTCATGTGGTCACGTCAAAATATGCCTATCTGATCAGGACCACCCGGCGGGCATACGAGTGTCCTAGATACAGTATTAAAGCGATCCATTATTAAACTAGTGTTGAACGTGTTAAACGGTGAATCTCTAATGTAAATTACCGCACTGCTGCCGTGTCTAAAACTCGAAATGGGCAATTCTTTCACGCCCATCCCAGAGTAAACTGTGCTATAAGAAAAGCTTCCTTTTGTTCTTGATATCCAAACCACAAGTCGCCAAGATTCAGTAACGAAAGAATTCATTTATTCCGGCAATGAGTTATTCTCATTTCATAATCTGATGACCTGTGGTCAAGTCCCTGCAGTTTTCAAAAATGCGGTTTTCTAATTTCTTTGCTGCCTAATGTTCACTCTCCGAGGGTGGGATGTCGTCTGGCAGACATACTTAGCGATGTCGAAATGGGATAAGCACGATAACCAACCGCTCGACGGTGAATACGTGCGAGAGGAGTAAAACGTCCGGGAGTCAACACCCGAATCGAAACTCCCTTTGAGAGTATCATGAAGGCAAAAGGACCGAAACCTTCAGCGACGGGGGACTACTTCTGATGATCAGAAACATCCCACCGTGTTTGCTCCACGGCGGAGTTGTTTACCACTTACTGTTTCTTTTTATTTATAACATACTAGCAGACCCGGCCCGGCTTCGCCCAGTCCCTGGTGTGGAGCATCTCATTTAATTAATATAAGTAGTCATATAAGCTCCCGTTCCCGTTCCTGTCTGTCTGTCTGTCTGTCTGTCTGTCTGTCTGTCTGTCTGTCTGTCTGTCTGTCTGTCTGTCTGTCCTGTCTATCTGTCTGTCTGTCTGTCTGTCTGTCTGTCTGTCTGTCTGACCCTGCCCCGGCATCGCCTGGCTCTTGGTGTGGAGCATCTCATTAATTCATATAAGTAGTCATATAAGCTCCCGTTCCTTTACCGACTATCTG
>JACEFZ010013912.1:110000-119749 GCA_014155875.1 Cepaea nemoralis | reverse complement strand
TACACGATATGGTCAGTTTTCCCCTCTGTGGGCGATATGGTCAGTGCTATGCCGGCCGCCTTTATTCCCCAGTACATGTCCAGGTTAGGCTGGGTCCAACTCGGTGCCCAGACCAATTATACGAATCTCCAAATCTGCCCCGATGGGGGTCGAATATATGACCTCAGAGGTGGCTGGCGGAGTCTAACCACTGGGCTAAGATGACTAACAGGAGAGGTCTAACCACTGGGCTAAGGTGACTCCCAAGAGAGATCTAACCACTGGGCTAAGGTGACTCCCAAGAGAGGTCTAACCACTGGACTAAGATGACTCCCAGGAGAGGTCTAACCACTGGGCTAAGGTGACTCCCAAGAGAGATCTAACCACTGGGCTAAGGTGACTCCCAAGAGAGGTCTAACCACTGGACTAAGATGACTCCCAGGATAGGTCTAACCACTGGACTAAGGTGACTCTAAGGAGAGGTCAAACCACTGGACTAAGGTGACTCCCAGGAGAGGTCTAACCACTGGGCTAAGGTGACTCCCAGGAGAGGTCTAACCACTGGGCTAAGGTGACTCCCAGGAGAGGTCTAACCACTGGGCTAAGGTGACTCCCAGGAGAGGTCTAACCACTGGGCT
This sequence comes from Cepaea nemoralis, assembly GCA_014155875.1. Taxonomy (NCBI): domain Eukaryota; kingdom Metazoa; phylum Mollusca; class Gastropoda; order Stylommatophora; family Helicidae; genus Cepaea; species Cepaea nemoralis. The sequence goes on along the minus strand of JACEFZ010013912.1, from coordinate 119,132 downwards.
AAGGTGACTCCCAGGAGAGGTCTAACCACTGGGCTAAGGTGACTCCCAGGAGAGGTCTAACCACTGGGCTAAGGTGTCTCCCAGGAGAGGTCTAACCACTGGGCTAAGGTGACTCCCAGGAGAGGTCTAACCACTGGGCTAAGGTGACTCCAGGAGAGGTCTAACCACTGGGCTAAGGTGTCTCCCAGGAGAGGTCTAACCACTGGGCTAAGGTGACTCCCAGGAGAGGTCTAACCACTGGGCTAAGGTGACTCCAGGAGAGGTCTAACCACTGGGCTAAGGTGACTCCCAGGAGAGGTCTAACCACTGGGCTATGGCGACTCCCAGGAGAGGTCTAACCACTGGGCCATGGCGACACCCAGAACAGAAGAGGTCTAACCACTGGGCCATGGCTACTTCCAGGAGAGGTCTAACCACTGGGCTATGGCGACTCCCAGGAGAGGTCTAACCACTGGGCCATGGCGACACCCAGAACAGAAGAGGTCTAACCACTGGGCCATGGCTACTTTCAGGAGAGGTCGTGCTGGTCCCTGACCGCTGGTGTCGTTTTACCTTGTCCCTGAGTTTGGAGACATTTTACAGTCTGCTACTTTCTCCATCCAACTGAATCGACTTCTCTAAACGACAGCCACCAGTCTTGGTCCACGGCCGTTTATTGGTCATCCCTCTGTAGTTTGATTACACTGCATCATCTGTTACTTCTTACCAGTATTAGGAATCCTACCCCAGGCCTCTACCCCAAGATGGAAGACATGAGTAATGGACCCATACAAAAGTACAGTTTCTTAGTAGAAACAATGGCGTGGCTAGCTTGGAAACATCTAGAAACAGAACAACATCTAGAAATATTGAGACTTTGTATGCTAACATCTGGTTGGGATAGTGACTGCCGCTTCCATCAAGGATGAACTGTATGTTTCGTAGTGGACTTTTGTGTTGGCATTCTGTCGACGGCATTGTGTACAGTGGAAGATTTTACATATATCCGATGTTGTTTTGTTGCGTGAATTCGGTCCGTTGTTTGTCGAGACTCCTGTCTTTTCCACTTTTCACATGGGGCAGTGTCGGACATTTTATGTGATATTCACTGGCACAGGAATGGAGCATAATGGGGACGACCCATTGTTGTGTTGTTGGAACTGCGACTGAACTGAACTGAACTGAACTGTGTGTCAGTTTGTCAAATCCATCTTCCATCTTCAAATCCATATAATAGTACAGGTTCTATGTAACACTTCAACGTAATGACTACTGGTGACCATGTAAGATGGGGAACTAAGGTTATCAACGCTTATCTGCATGTTGGGTGATGATGATAGTATTTGTGCCGCCCTATCCTTAGCTTTCTTGTACATCTCCCTCCACGTCCTTTCCATAGTATCCATCTCTCTCTCTCCACTTCTCCTCTCTATCTTATCCATCTCTCTCTCCACTTCTCCTCTCCATATTTTCCATCTCTCTCTCTCCACTTACCCTCTCCATATTATTTATCTCTCCACTTACCCTCTCCATACTATTTATCTCTCCACTTACCCTCTCCATATTATTTATCTCTCCACTTACCCTCTCCATATTATTTATCTCTCCACTTACCCTCTCCATATCATCCTCCTCTCTCTCCACTTCTCCTCTCCATATTATTTATCTCTCCACTTTTCCTCTCAGCATTAACCATCTCTCTCTCTCTCTCTCTCTCCACTTCTCCTCTCCATGGTATCCATCTCTCTCTCCACTTACCCTCTCCATATCATCCATCTCTCTCTCCACTTCTCCCCACCATATTATCCATCTCTCTCTCCACTTCTCCTCTCCATATTATCCATTTCTCTCCATATCATCCATCTCTCTCTCCACTTCTCCCCACCATATTATCCATCTCTCTCTCCACTTCTCCCCACCATATTTTCCATCTCTCTCTCCACTTCTCCCACCATATTATCCATCTCTCTCTCCACTTCTCCCCACCATAATTATCCATCTCTCTCTCCACTTCTCCTCTCCATATTATCCATCTCTCTCTCCACTTCTCCCCTCCATATCATCCATCTCTCTCTCCACTTCTCCCCACCATATTATCCATCTCTCTCTCCATTTCTCTTCACCATATTATCCATCTCTCTCCACTTCTACCCTCCATATTATCCATCTCTCTCTCCACTTCTCTCCACCATATTATCCGTCTCTCTCTCCACTTCTCCTCTCCATATTATCCATCTCTCTCTCCACTTCTCCCCTCCATATTATCCATCTCTCTCTCCACTTCTCCTCTCCATATTATCCATCTCTCTCTCCACTTCTCCTCTCCATATTATCCATCTCTCTCTCCACTTCTCTCCACCATATTATCCATCTCTCTCTCCACTTCTCCTCTCCATATTATCCATCTCTCTCTCCACTTCTCCTCTCCATATTATCCATCTCTCTCTCCACTTCTCTCCACCATATTATCCATCTCTCTCTCCACTTCTCCTCTCCATATTATCCATCTCTCTCTCCACTTCTCCTCTCCATATTATCCATCTCTCTCTACTTCTCTCCACCATATTATCCATCTCTCTCTCCACTTCTCCTCTCCATATTATCCATCTCTCTCTCCACTTCTCTCCACCATATTATCCATCTCTCTCTCCACTTCTCCTCTCCATATTATCCATCTCTCTCTCCACTTCTCCCCTCCATATTATCCATCTCTCTCTCCACTTGTCCTCTCCATATTATCAATTTCTCTCCATATTATCCATCTCTATCCACTTCTTCTCCCTATGTTATCCATCTCTCCCTCCCCCACCCCCACTTCTCTTCTCCATGTTATCCATCTGTATCACCACTTCTCTTCTATGCATTATCTTAAGGTGTGTTCACAGCACCTTGTATATTGCTGCTAAAGTTTTGCTTACGAAATGTGGAAGCCAGCCCTGATCCCAACCCCCTCTTAGTCAGTCAGTCAGTCAGTCAGTCAGTCAGTCAGTCAGTCAGTCAGTCAGTCAGTCAGTCGACAGATCATCCTCATTGCACATCGAACCATTCAGTCCATAAGTGCTCAGATACCCTCCTCAGCAAATCCCGCAGCGTGTAGCGGCTAACGACACCAGTTCTGTGTTGGTTTATCAATCTTCTTTGGTTTCCTGCGCAGTGTTCTTGTTTGGCCACCCCTCTTTTAATTTCTGTTTCGCAGACTGGCCATAGTTGTAGATTCACAGTCATCATTTGGTTCTCGCAAAAGTCTTACTTCTCGCAGAGCATTCAGAATGTCGGCCTGGTCCATGGCGCGTCCGCCCTCCACAGTAGCCTCACCTGCGAGCTTGTCAGCCCGCTCATTCCCTTGTACTCCCGCATGACCTGGCACGAAAATGAAACTAATCTTTGCCAGCCGAGACCGCTCCAGAGACAGCAACCATTCTCTTCGGATCCACCCCACCTCTATCCTCTTGAGCATGCTCATTGAGTCGCTAAGGAAACGTGCCCTAGTGAATGTCTGTGTCTCGAGTCATGCTATTGCTTTACTTACTGCCATGACTTCCATAGTCAGGCTACTTGTGGTCTCAGCAAAAGCACCAGAGTCCTCCTTCACAAAACAGGGGAGTAAACCTCCTTAGTCGTCTCTAATGACACCCTTGGCAGATTACAACATTGCACACCTGCGCTTGCCTAAAGATCCCGACCAAACATGGCAGATTACATACAACATTGCACAGCGCCTGCCTAAAGATCCCGACCACACATGGCAGATTACAACATTGTACAGCTTTGCTTGCCTAAAAATCGCTACCACACAAGGCACATCACAACATCGCACAGCTATGCTTGACTAAAGATCCCGACCACACACGGCACATGCCGACCACACACGGCAGATCACAACATCGCACAGCTATGCTTGCCTAAAGATCGCTACCAGACACGAGGGTGATTCCTCTCCACTTGGATTTAAACCCCGACCATCGCGTAAGTTAACCAGACTCTCAATACACTTGAACAAACTCACACCTTAGCGTCTGTACCATAATACCGCTCCGTAGTAAAGTCGCACAGCTGCAACAGCCCACAACCATAAATTACCGGTGTAGCTAGGAGAAATGACCCCCCATATGCTGGTGTATATAGTTTCCGCTCACAAAACTATAAATATTTATCAGCTATCATGTTAGTCGTTTCAGTTCTAACCACGGGTGTTTTATGGCGACCGTGTCATGTTAATATGCTAAGAGATCAACCCAATGCCCAGGGGCCTCACTTGACGCCACAGGGACACTAGTTGTAACTAATCCACACAGCTGAATGTAGTACTAGGGGTTGATGTCTCGCGTTGGGGTGCCACGAGTCCATCAAATAAATATGATTAATACATGCATAGATATTGATTGGCAGGCGTATAAAGTGATAGGCTGGTTTAGCATAGAAGCGGATGCTGGAGTTTCAATTTGGTATATAATTGTGTGACTGCTAAACGTTAGGCCTATATAGATGTACAAATGGAGTCTCTATTGCGAAGTGGTCAAGCCGTTTGACTCGGGCTTCGAAGGTTGTGGGTTCGATTCCGGACCGCGTCCTTCGGTTCACGAGTGAAATTTTTCGGAGACTCCTGTTGGTCGTCGCTAGAGCCACGGAGTTCGTGCTTTGTGCAACGCTTTCCGTGCTGCGGAAAGAGACCGAGCCACATGGGATAAAACCCGGTGCAATGAAGTCGACCCTGTCGACTTTTAAGCGACTTTAAGATGTACAAATGGATGTGTATGTTGGTCTACACTCGCGACCTTTGATGACAAACACTTTTGAGGTGTCAGCAAGGTGAATTTGACTGCTGCTTTCTTTGCATTTATTTATACAAATGTGTCACGTTGAACGAAGAGGATGAGGAAAGATGTGAAGGAGAAAGGTGAGTAAAATAAGAGTAAGAAGGAAGAAAACGGAGGAGACGAGAAAGAAGAAAGAAAGAAGAAGAAGAAGAAGAAGAAGAAGAAGAAGAAGAAGAAGAAGAAGAAGAAGAAGAAGAAGAAGAAGAAGAAGAAGAAGAAGACGAAGACGAAGACGAAGAAGAAGAAGAAGAAGAAGAAGAAGAAGAAGAAGAAGAAGAAGAAGAAGAAGACGAAGAAGAAGAATGAAGGAAGAAGAAGAAGAAGAAGAATGAAGGAAGAAGAAGAAGAAGAAGAAGAAGAAGAAGAAGAAGAAGAAGAAGAAGAAGAAGAAGAAGAAGAAGAAGAAGAAGAAGAAGAAGAAGAAGAAGAGGAAGAAGAAGAAGAAGAAGAAGAAGAAGAAGAAGAAGAAGAAGAAGAAGACGAAGACGAAGACGAAGACGAAGAAGAAGAAGACGAAGACGAAGAAGAAGAAGAAGAAGAAGAAGAAGAAGAAGAAGAAGAAGAAGAAGAAGAACGAAGAAGAATGAAAGAAGAAGAAGAAGAAGAAGAAGAAGAAGAAGAAGAAGAAGAAGAAGAAGAAGAAGAAGAAGAAGAAGAAGAAGAAGAAGAAGAAGAAGAAGAAGAATGAAAGAAGAAGAAGAAGAAGAAGAAGAAGAAGAAGAAGAAGAAGAAGAAGAAGAAGAAGAAGAAGAAGAAGAAGAAGAAGAAGAAGAAGAAGAAGAAGAAGAAGAAGAAGAAGCATAAGAGGTGGGGAGGAGGAGAGAGGAGGAGGAGGAGGAGGAGGAGGAGGAGGAGGAGGACCTGGACAAAGAAAAGGATGAAGAGGAAAGAGATGTCAGCGTGGAAACTTTATGACACAATACTTTGGAAGGCTGTGGGATATCTGAAACCGTACAAGGAATATCAATAATAAATTCATAAATATTGATTGCTGATTGCGAACGTAATGAATGGTAAATCGTCAGCAGGGTGCTAGAGTGAATGACTGGACATCTGTTTGTATGTCAGGACAGGACAGCTCTCTGTGAGGCAGGACAGGACAGCACTTGTGAGGCAAGACAGAACAGCTCTGTGTAAGGCAGGACAAGACAACACAGTACTATATGTGGCAAGACAGGACACCTCTATGTGAGGCAGGACAGGACAGCTCTGTGTGGCAGGACAGGACAGCTCTGTGTGAGGCAGGACAGGACAGCTCTCTGTGAGGCAAGACAGTCCGGGCGTCTGCAGTCATGTGGCAGTGATGTATGACAAGTGTGTGTGTGTGTGTGCGTGCGCGCGCGCGTGTGTGTGTGTGCGTGCGTGTGTGTGTGTGTGCGTGTGTGTGTGTGTGTGTTGTTGTTGTTGTTGTTGTTGTTGTTGTTGTTGTTGTTGTTGTTGTTGTTGGGACACAAGGCGGTGATGCTATCGTCACATCGATTGCCTTCGCCACACACGTAAGAGGGCTCAGTGTCTGAAGTTTCCGCAGGGCTCTCAGGTTATTGTTGATTCTATCCACCAGTGTCCGGATTATGAGGTGAGTGACCGGTTGCTTTACTCGCACATGTCTGCTCGCTCAATTTAGAGGTCATATCATGGTATTTTTTTAGAATGACGCGCGCGCGCGTGTGTGTGTGTGTTGGTGTGTGTGTGTGTGTGTGTCTGTGTTGGTGTGTCTGTTGTGGTGTGGTTGCGAGTATACCATGTTGAGAACATGCATCGTTTCTGTGAAAACATACGTATGTGAGCCATAGATCATTTCACAACCATTAAAGAAGAAAGTGGGGGATTGAGAACGAAAACGTTACAGAAATTGTCTTAAAGTAGCTTGCACAAAGAAGAATAGAAATACAGAACGAACGAACGAACAATCTTTATTTTCAAAGAGTTAAGAATTGGGCACGCAGGCCTGTCTGACATTCTGCCCTTCTTCTCTAATTCTTCTCATACATTATTTCATTTAGCATCACTTATGAAGCTAATCTTAGACAACAAATGAACAATAAGCATTAATATGCATGAAAAATAATCAATAATACATGACTCACTGTTCTACAAGCTGTGAGCATCCAAGAATACGGGTTCATGCAGAGCATCTTGTCAGGGAAACAGAAATGATTTGGCCACATCCAACGTAACAGTGGCTGGGGGAGAACAGGGGTGGGATATGTGGTTCATGGGAGAAGAGGCTGTGGTCAAGCAGCACGACGAAGTAGATAGGACATGGTAGACAGCTTGGGCATGCGGGTGCACGAGACAGGGGTCGGCCAGCATAAAGAATGGGACAGGACATGACAGACAGCTTGGGTATGAGGGTGCACGAGACAGGGTCGGCCAGCATAAAGAATGGGACAGGATATGGCAGACAGCTTGGGCGTGAAGGTGGAGAACTAATGGAATTGAGGGACCTTTCGACTGGCCGTGATGAGAGCGCTGTTTTGCAAGCAACTTGCCAAATGATGCTGATGATGATGTAAGGGATACCAGAGGTACAACTTCCTGCCAGAATGTATAGTTAAAGTTAGTTGCATATCCACTGACAGGACTTCGCAATCGATCCCAGCACTTTTGTGAGAGATATCAGAGGTACAACTGCTTGCTTTGAATATATAGTTAAAGTTAGTTACATATCCACTGACAGGACTTCGTAATCGATCCCAGCATTTTTGTAAGAGATATCAGAGGTACAACTTCCTGCCTTGAATGTATAGAGTTAGTTCCATATCCACTGACAACCGTCTCCGTGGCCAAGGAGTTACGGAGGCGATTCGTAATCTCATATACCCGGGTTCGAAACACAGAGGTGCCGGTTTTTTTTCGAAAAATATATAGGTGCCGGTCGTTACAGAAAGCAATGGCAAACTACTGAACCTAAAACTTGCCCAGGTATCACGAATAGCCTAAATGTTGGGGCTGACCGCTACGTCCCGTGAAGGACATGCAATTTTTAAAAATAGCCGCTGACAGGACTTCGCAATCAATCCCAGCATTGTTGGCTTTTTGGGAGTTTCTATCCAGTTTAACGTTAAGTAGATTTCCAGTGCTTTCTGAACGGCCAACGCTCTTAACTGTACCAATCAAAGCAAAGCGATCAGCTCTCACATCGCCTGCAGCTGTCTTCGAGCCGTGTATGTCTGTGTTGTGAACCCTGCTGTCACTACCATGAAGCAGCGTGTGCTGGTTGCATTTATTGAACGACCACACATGAGTAGTCGGATATCTCTTCAGAACGACACGTATTGTTTCTTGCCTACAGTCTAAGACGGGCAAGGTAAAACGCTAGAGTCACACCGAACAATGGTGGGTTGCATCAAGGATATATTACATTTCCGGTCCAATATGGTGGATAGGCTGTTGAGTTGTAACATAGGGAATGATTCGCTCTTAAACTTCCGGTGCGCTGTTGGCAAGATAGGGGCTCTCTCTCTCTACACCGGTTAGTTGGACTAAAATGCTGACTTATCGTCGTTGACTTGAGGCCAGAACAAGCACCTCAGAGGTCGGAGTGGCTTTGTCTGATGGCGAGGGACACAGGTAACAGGGAAAGCTGTCCGACACGCAAAAATCAATCCAGTATGGACTACACTCGAGTTCAAAGCAAGAAAACGAACGAAAGAAATAACAAACTACTAACTATCATCCTGAAGCATGTCCTGTACAGAACGCCGCTCTCTGCATAGTGCACGGGACAGACTCTAGACCTTCCGCCAGATCCCCTTCCTCGTGCATTGTTTGACAAAGGATTCTTTAATGTCGTGTGTTAGCAGCCACGTTGGTTTCTTCTTGTCTCCATGCTCATGAATCCTACATTCCATTGATGTTTTTTTCTTCTTGTCTCGTTGTCCATGAACCCTACATTCCATTGATGTTTTTTTTCTTCTTGTCTCGTTGTCCATGAACCCTACATTCCATTGATGTTTTTTCTTCTTGTCTCGATGCTCATGAAACTTGCCTTCCATTCGTGGGATCTCTTCTTGTCTCGATGCTCATGAAACTTGCCTTCCATTCGTGGGATCTCTTCTTGTCTCGATGCTCATGAAACTTGCCTTCCATTCGTGTCATCTCTTCTTGTCTCGATGTCCATGAAACTTGCCTTCCATTCGTGTGATCTCTTCTTGTCTCGATATCCATGAAACTTGCAGTTCATTCTTCCCTGTGTTACAGGGGCCCCAGAGGTAAAGTGAAGGATATTAACATTGTAGATCTCTCGATAATGTCGTAAAAGGCCAGTAAGGTGGGTTGGTATTAGAATAACTATCTCAGACCGTGGGACAGGAGTCATCCAGGCCCCAACCAA
>JACEFZ010013912.1:77500-107500 GCA_014155875.1 Cepaea nemoralis | reverse complement strand
TACGACACACACACACACACATCGTGATTGTAACTGACTCAGAAAGCATGCTGACGAGGGTGAGGACGGACAGGCTTCGTGCGGAGTGGCTTGCTTCGCTTCGGAGGTCACGGGTGACAAGCATCGCCTGGATCTTTTCTCCGGGGCATGCCGGTGTGCTGGGAAATGAACAGGCGGACAGATTGGCTGGCTCTGCAGAACTTGGTGGAGTATTGATACATGACAAGGCAGACGTGGTTGCAGCCTTGTGGGAGCACGTGTACACCTCGGAGGAGCAAATGGATTACCATGGTCTGGCAAGAATGAGACAACGAGGAGTGACGAAGGGATCTGGCCGACGCTCAACGCTCATAGGAAAGGCGAAACGGACTTATAATAAGATTGCTACTGGTACTATTAGTGTTGGAACTCTTCGCTGGCTGCTGAGGATGGGGACGGAGCACTTAAGGGAATGCCCCGAATGCTGTGATGTCGATTCCTAAATCAATCAATCAATCAATCATAATCATTATTATTATTATCATCATCAGTTCAGTATCATCATCATTGTTATCATCATTATCATAGTCATTATCATCATCATCATCATCATCATCGTCATCATTATTATCATTATCATCATCGCGGGCCTGTTTCAACTGGCTTGGGTGATCATACTTCGCCACAGCTCCCATTCTCCAGAAAATGTGCTGATATCTACCCATGCTGTAATGAAGAGCTTCTAGAAACTTTCTTGAGCTGCCTTCCTGGAGTAAGGCAAAAGGACTTTCATCCCCGCCTTGAGAATTACTGGGTTCATTGTGCTATCCCAATATTTTCATAAACTAATAGGCATTCGATTGCTGATGTGGATAGTGTCCTGCTGACCGTGTCACATCCCTGAGCATTTAATGATACCCTTGTCAGACCTGGACAACCTGAGAGATCACCTCAATTAGAACACAATCCCGATCTGTGGTGGATTTGAACAAATGACCACCAGGTGGCCAGGCAAGCGTGATCGTATAATAACCATCAAAATGTTATACCTGTATGTATAATTGTCGCTTGTCGTCCCGGGAGGACAGTGGAATCAACAAGCACACCTTTAAGATCCTTATACTTGGGAATTATTGACAGACTTTTGTCTACACTCCTCCGTTCTGTCTTCTACTCACTATCTCTCTCTCTCTCTCTCTCTCTCTCTCTCTCTCTCTCTCTCTCTCTCTCTCTCTCTCTCTCTCTCTCTCTCTCTCTCTCTCTCTCTCTCTCTCTCTCTCTCTCTCTCTCTCTCTCTCTCTTATTCCTTCATAACATACCCAGACAACAGTTTCCACCAACAATTAATAAAATATTTAATGCGGAAAACTATGTCAGTTGTATGGATTGAATGTGTATATGTAGTTGGTAGTGTCTTCTATTGTGAGTGCGAGATAGGACTCCGGAATTTGTATGTGCCGTATCATATCTCCCATCTTTATACGGCCATGCAACAAGGCATCACACATATATGGACAACTCTCACCCATGCTCTGCTCCGCTTGAGTCTGGGCGTATTCCAATATTGAAAAAATGTTCACCGTCTGATCACCATAAAATAATGCGATTAAGGTAAGTCTCTGACTTTTACAGATTTCCCTTTTTAGAAGTTAGTAACATCCATCACTGAAACACATCACCACTGTCTAACACTGTCTGTATAAAGACTATATATGTTCGACACACTGTCTCTTAAGTACTTAACAGTTTTTGTATACATGTAAACTGTTCTTGAGTTCTTCAATGTTTCTTTTAGGTTAGTACCCAATTCAAATATATTTTAGCCTATGTCGCTCTGCCTTTATAGAATGCAAGTCCTTTCCATGGTTTTCAAAACCTGTTATTTGAAATTCGTTATGTCGGCCCACGATTAGTGAATGGCTATGTTTAAGTTGTTCTAGTGAAGTACTTTCTCTGCACAAGTGAAGTAACTTTCTTATCTTCTCTGAGTATGTCAGGAGTTTTCGTGGAACCTGTGGGTGATATATAACCTGGTGATATTAGTCTGCTTCAGACTAATTCTTATGTGAGAGCATGTGTCATCAACCGATGTCACAGGCATTCCGGGATAACTTCTCTCGCACCACACAAAAAGACTTGTTAGTCGTACGAGAGGAATTGATTAAACATTTTATTGCCACTGGCTCTTTGCATCACATCAATGTACAACAAACAGTCGCTAACAAATCACACAAGAATAAATGCACAGAATTGCCTATCACTAGTCGTTTCCTAACCCTACTGCTAATCTATCTAATCGGCTAACGAAATAAGCATCGACGCTAAGCGATGCGTTCACTACGAAGTCTGTGTCCCGTCTGATCATTCCTCCCGTGCTGTTTACACAGTACGCGGAAGGACTTGGGGTTGCACTACGGCTTTTGCGTGCGGCATCATTCAGCACGCTAGAGTAGTGGCCTCTCTTGAGTTTCAGTTTAGTTCTCCGTGTCTATCACGTTGGCGTGATTATGCCGTGACCAGAGTGCTTACTCTCTGGTTGACACCTCCGTGTCCCATGAGAGAACTATTTAATAGTTCCCCTTCTTATTTATTCCCTACACCTTCCCTGCCCTCATGTAGGGGCACTGGGTTACCTCTATTCTACTTGAAGTAGACCACTCTTTCAGGGTGGTCTTCATTCCTATATAACTGAGTCTTTGACACACACCCTCCCCTCCTGTGTTGCGTTACAAACTTTGACTCATGGTTGTGACGCAAGAGGTTTCTAAAAATTAGTGTATCTAATTTTTGTCAAAGACTACTGATAACTTGGTTTTGGGTACCTCAATAGACTTCTACTGACTATTGTCACAGTGTAGTATCACTTTACTTGGCTACTGGTGATCGCCACAATCTTGTCTGGTTGGCGTGAGCCCTCTTCTCAATCGCAATATTATATTAATTAGAGGTTTGTCTGAACCGGACCATTGTCTTATAAGACCTGCCCTCAAATAGTAAATTAACTCACTACCCATACAAAGTTGACTTTCTTAGGGTCAACACATGAATTGCTTCATGTCCCCCATATAATATTAAACAACCCTTGCACAAGCTGTGTGCGACAGGCTTTACCTATCTCGCTTCCGCGTGTAAAGTTATCTTCCACTGTTAAGTTAGTGTTTCGTTGTCTATTGTGTCCCCTGACCCGGAGTTATATCCCTTTGTTCTAAAAGATGTATGTGCTTTACATGTGTGTTTTCCTGGTTGTTTGCGTGTTTGATTCTAACTAATATAATTTAACTTCTAACATGTGTGTCTGTCTATCCATATGTATGTAAGTTAGTTTTTAAGTGCCATAATTCGGTTAAATGTGGCCACAAACAAGTGTATAACACTAATTCGTGACTACGTTTCCGTCTTATGAGACTTAAAATACTTTCTCTAAGGTTTACTCTAAACTACACACAATACATTTGAGACAGCACATTTCAACATTGAAAGCAAACGCTTGACGCAGACAAATAATAAAAAGTCGCGCTGAGCGGCAGAAAAAAATCCGCTGGCTGCCTTCACTCTCCATTGTATATTTACCATTTTCTCTCACTTTCACACTTCTGTCACACATCTTTTATTCTCACAATTATTTAAAAACCTTGAAGTGACACTGTACAAGTTTGGCTCAGTTTGAAAAGAGTTGAGCTTCATGACTGTGCGTAACTTACTGCACGAGTCATGTATTTACAAAATATTTACATGGATGAAATAGGGTTGATAGTTTGTACCCTGATATTATTAAACACTCTATTCTATTGAAATACTAATACTAATTCTCTAACTATCTATATTCTATTTTGTTGTGCAAAATTAACCTAATTTAAGGGAAGTAATATAACTATCTACAAAAATGAAAATGATGTGAGATGAGTTATGTATCTTTATGGGTAATGTGAAATGTAACAAAAATTCTAAATAATGTTTTTAATGTTTAAATGAAAAAATATAATGGATATTTTTAATCTACATGGTATAAATGATGTATGTTCATGTGTATAATCCTTTTATCCTATAAAGTATAACCTAATTTTAGTCCTAAATGATGAGGTTGTTAAAGTGTTCATAAAAATGGAATGAAATAACATGAAATTAAATGACTACATGGTGTTGTTCTTATCTTAAGCTTTTTATACTAATCTTTAATTCGCTGTTATTAAGTTTAAAGTACTATCCTAATCTATTTTTATGCTAAGTAAGTGGGTAAATTAATGATTTATCTAAACTACAAAAAAAAATCTATTATATTCGCTATATCGAATCTAACTCTATATTAAAGTAACTAACCTAACTATAATTTACCACTATCTTAAAACCGTTATATTACATATCACAATAAATATATATACATGATGTCTATTTACCTCAGGTTAGTGGTTGCCATAACGTATAGAAATTGCTTTCGTTGGCATAGTTTATATATATACACTTAACCTGGGTATACTAACTACACTACACAGTCATACTTGTGTCTTATGGGTATTCTTCCACTCGTCGAGTTCGCTGGTGTCGTAGACAAGTATCTTCGTGTCTGTTATTTTACAATGTTCTTATATGATTAGCATAGGTGATTCACCGGAACACAAATGGAGCATAGTAAGTAACGAGCTGTCTATGTACACACGGTGATTCCTTTCTGCTGTCTACGGACACATGGTAGTTCACTGTTCTTAGCACACAGTCCTGATCCTGATGTCTATGTATTCAATAGTATATTCTACACAGGATATTTTAAGTGTACTAAATTAACATTTCTTACACTACCTATTCATGTGGAATATCAGGTATTTCTACCTCAGATGGTCGACTAAGGGTATCAGCAAGAATGTTGTCCCTACCCTTAATATGCTCTATACTAAAAGTATAATTCTGTAATATTAATGACCACCTGTATATGCGGTCATTGCGATGTACCCCACTTTGTATGACCGTGATTGGGGAGTTGTCAGTCTGGACTACGAAGTGATTACCCGCCAGAAATCGATGCAAATTCCTCACCGAATAGATGACGCTTAGGGCTTCCAACTCTGATATGGAATATCTGGACTCAGCCGGTGTGATCTTGCGGCTCACGTAGCAAATTGGGTGGAAGATGCCATCATAAAACTGGCATAGTACTGCAGCGATGGAAATCCTGCTGGCATCTGTCCTAAGATAATAAACGAGCCTAGGATTAGGCAACCGGAGGATTGGTACATTACTAAATAGGATTTTCAATTTTGACAATGCAGAAATTAATAATGCATCTTTGACATCTAATTTTACTGATGCTTTTAAAACATTTGAAAATACACTTGTAATTTCAGCTAAGTTCGGTATGAACTTGCTATAATAATTTACTAAACCCAAAAGGCTCCTGACCTGCTTCTTTGTTGTAGGCATGGTCAGGTTCATAATTTTAGTAATAATTCTGTTGTCAGTTTTTAGTTGTCCTTGTGAAATGACATGACCCAAAAAATCAATTTCTTGTAGGCCCAATTCGACTTTGCTCGGTTTGACAGTGAGACCGAAGAGTCGCAACCTATCGAAGACATGTCTGAGTTTCAGTAAGTGTGTTGTCCAGTCATCTGTATGGACACAAATATCATCTATATATGTCACCGTATTCGTCACTCCATGTAGTAAATCTCTAGTTAAGCGTACGAAAGTGGCAGAAGCATTACGAAGTCCGAAAGGAAGAAATCGCCACTCGTAAAGACCTAGAGGTGTTGAGAATGCAGTAAGATGGATAGATTGAGTCTGCATAGGGACCTGCCAATATCCCTTAGTAAGGTCTAATTTAGAGAAGATTTTGGAGGTGGACATATCTAGAATAAGATCTTCGCAGGAAGGAATTGGTTCTGCGTCGATCTTAGTGACATTGTTGAGTTTTCTATAGTCCACACACAGACGAATTGTGGAGTCTTTTTTCTTGACCAGGACGATTGGAAAGGAGTACTCAGATGTAGATTTTTGAATGATTCCACTAGCTTCTAAATTAAGAATTTCCTTATTTAGACTTTCTCTATAGCTAAGTGGGATAGAGTACGGCCTGCATTTGATAGGCTTCGAGTCCGAAAGATGGATGGAGTGCTCGATCCTATCCGTCCTACCTGGAATGTCGGAAAATATGTCCTTATATTCAGTCACTAATTCTATTATCTGTCGTCGTTGCTCTTCTGTTAGTCCCGTTTCTAATCGTATACAATCTAATGTAGCAGTCTTGTCTACAATTGGAACAGGTAGTTCCATCCCGTCGTCGTCTACCTGATTCAGTACGGTTGTGGTGCTAAGTGCGTTTTCTGTAAACTCACTAAGTGTATGCATCTCGTCGGCTTTGCCAGTCTCGCTAACTAGTGTAGTTGCGTTGTGTACGTCTGTCGTCTCATCCATAGGTGTGGGTGCATTGTGTTCGTCTGTCTCTACTTCTGTCTCTTGTCGTGAAAAGTAGGGTTTCAACATGTTGATATGAAATATCTTTAAGTGTCCGTTTATCGATATTTCATAATCGACATCCGAAATTTTTCGTACCACTTTGAATGGCCCTTGCCATGAGGTCAATAATAGATTCCGTTTGTCTGGAAGTAAAAGCAGTATGTCTTGATCTGGTTCACGATTAATAGTTCTCGCACCTTTGTTGGGGCTGTGATGTTTGAGGATATCTGCACTGTTCACTGGAGTTAATCCATTTTCCTCCTCCCAGGCGGATATTTCTTCATCTGTGCAGTGCCTTCGCTGGGGTAGACACCCAGGAATTAAATCAGTACAAGGGTTGTCTAGTATTGCACAAGTAAAGGTACCAGAAAGGAACGGGGTGTTTATACGGGCTCTTGCCAGAGGATAGGTTTCTATATTACCAGAAAAAGTACGGCATTTTACAGAGTCACCAGTATAATCCTTTGGATTAACAAGTTCCTTTTTAACACCAATAATAGAGCTCCCACTGTCAAGCAAACATCGGCATGGCTTCTCATTGACCATTGCAGAGTGAAACAATAGATTGCCTCTGGAGGCTACAGCTGCATTTGCATTCTCCAAGGAGGATGTTACAATATGTCCACATGTAAGTTTGCCGTCTGCATGAAATTGGTGACATCGCTCACAACTGTCAAAGCTTAAAATATCGTTTACACAACAAACATTTTCAGATTGGTTAACAGGTAATTCATTCTCGACATCACACTCAATCTCACTACCACTATCAGAAGATGTATCAATCAACATTGCATTGTTGGCCTTCATTCTTTGGCGGCGTAGGCACTTATTGGAATAGTGCCCGTAGCTTGAACAGAAGAAGCATTTGACTGCACGCCTGTATGCAGTTCTTTTGTTTTGTTGTTTCTTAATGACCATCTCAAGATGTGTCGGATAGTTTGGTGATTTATCACACATAGCATAAGTATCATGAAAAAGTTGGCAATAGACACATTTTGACACTTTCTTATCTTTCTTGTCGACTCTATGAAATGGTTTTTTATTGCTTTGATAGCTTTTAGGTTGGTCCTTAACAAAAGAGACTATTTCAGAGTCGCTATTTGATGTCTTAAAAATATCTTTATTTGAGGAAAAATATGCAGAGCCTTTCTTTTCAAATTGTTCTATGGTCTCAATGTCTGACTGCTGCAGGAATTTAGCGAAAGGAGATGGTATTGTGGATATGACTTTATCCATGGCTATTAAATTTTTAAGTTTTTCAAAGTCCTTTCCTATTTTTGATGCACTAAGCCATCTATTTAGTACTCTTTGGACATTTGAGACATAATCGATAAAGGTCTCGCTTGGCTTAGGTTTTAAATTGGAAAACTGTACTTGATACCCAGGGGCATCAAGTAAGAAATGTTGCATTATCCTATCCTGGATGTACTGATAGTTAGATCTAAGATCAGTTGGTATTGATTCTGTCACTTTAAGGGGCTCCCCACTGAGGTTCTTCATGTAGATCATGGCCCACATATCGATTGGTACTTGGTGGTATGTCAGTTGATACTCGACATTTTCTGTCCAGGCTGATATGGAATCTTCTTTACAAAATGGCTTAATAATATTTTTGTACTTATTAAATTTATTCTCTTCTTGCTGACTTTTTAGTTTTGTAGCGGAGATCTCTAAGTGTGAATCTACATCCATACCTTTCATCTTTAACTGTGTCTGTGATTCCACCTGTATTTGTTTTTCTTTCACTCTTGCCATTTCATCTATCTCTTTTTGCTTAATTTCTAATTCCTTTTGTTTAATTTCCTTATCTTGATCTAATTGTTTTTGTTTAATCTCCTTATCATGTTCTAGTTGTCTTTGTTTAATCTCTTTATCATGTTCTCTTTCTCGTGCACGTTCATCTCTCTCAGCATCTTTTGCTTCCTTAAATTTTTTTTCAGCATATTGCTCTAAGTCCTTTCCTGTGTATTCTAATTCCTTGCCTGCTTTTATGAAATCAGCTAAAGTTGCCATGTTGTTGGGTAATTAGATAGAGTTGATAGGCACTCAAATATTTACTCACTTATTTATATTAGATATGTTAGATTTTTAAATCCCTGAGTACAAAAATTATACTCTTAGATTATAACCTGAAAAACAGATCACAAAAAATATGCTAATAGATCACACTCTGAAAAAGAGATGCATTATTAATCATATTGCATGCAAAATCATTTGGGTATACTCATCTTAACATTCCAGATCAATCATGTACACTCGTTTGGCACCTCAAGTCCAATCGTCTGGCAATACCACACACAGCTTGCGTTATGCTTATGACCAGCTGTTGTTCTCCCTGGTTATCAAGAGCATCAACAATTAACCACTTGTAAACGATATATAATTTTAGACAATTTTGTACAATCACATGCCCCAGGACAATACAATGTGGTTTAATTAATAATAAATGTCACTGTCCTGTCTTCGTTCTAACAACGTCTTCTGCCTTCCCTAACTCTAGCTGTTTAATTTATGGAAGTGTTGTGCAGACTGCGTCTTATTTGCATAGCAAAAGTAGTGCCATCGCGACGGTAAGAAATAGAAAAAGTATATAAATAATTAAATAAATGCTTTGAAATAAATATAAAGGTAATAATAATGTTCAAATAAATAAATATATTCAATAAATAAGTTATATAAACAAATAATATTTGATATAAGCCAACGATTCAGGCGAGCAGCCACTTTGCGATTCGTAAACAATCAGTCGCTGATTGCAAATGGCGTAACGCAGCTGTTTGTCAGTCGCGATACGTCACAGGCGCAGCGCTATTTTTAGATTGGAAAAATCGATATTGTTCTCGGCTCATTTTTGTGTATTGCTCCGCCGTGAATCATATTTGACAAATACTAGTAAATAAATAAGTAATTGTAGAAATAAATGATACAAAACTATAATAATAATACTTACAAATCAGAAGAAAACATGTTCATAAGCACAAAACAATTCAATAAGCATAAATAAACATAACTTGGTCACGATGGGCACAGCTCGCACTTTGTTCTGTCTGCACACGCCATTATCACTAACATAAATTAACCCCTGTGATTATCTAACCGTAATACTATTTTAGAGCCGTGGGTGAGTGTTTTAGCTTGAACAATTGTCCAAGCTACACTTCTGACACCACTTTATCCTAGCCTGTCATCAACCGATGTCACAGGCATTCCGGGATAACTTCTCTTGCACCACACAAAAAGACTTGTTAGTCGTACGAGAGGAATTGATTACACATTTTATTGCCACTGGCTCTTTGCATCACATCAATGTACAACAAACAGTCGCTAACAAATCACACAAGAATAAATGCACAGAATTGCCTATCACTAGTCGTTTCCTAACCCTACTGCTAATCTATCTAATCGGCTAACGAAATAAGCATCGACGCTAAGCAATGCGTTCACTACGAAGTCTGTGTCCCGTCTGATCATTCCTCCCGTGCTGTTTACACAGTATGCGGAAGGACTTGGGGCGCACTACGGCTTTTTGCGTGCGGCATCATTCAGCACGCTAGAGTAGTGGCCTCTCTTGAGTTTCAGTTTAGTTCTCCGTGTCTATCACGTTGGCGTGATTATGCCGTGACCAGAGTGCTTACTCTCTGGTTGACACCTCCGTGTCCCATGAGAGAACTATTTAATAGTTCCCCTTCTTATTTATTCCCTACACCTACCCTGCCCTCATGTAGGGGCACTGGGTTACCTCTATTCTACTTGAAGTAGACCACTCTTTCAGGGTGGTCTTCATTCCTATATAACTGAGTCTTTGACAGCATGCTTCCAGCCGTACTTAGACGCTTCCGAAAGATACTCTGGCATAAGACAGATGAGTTCACTAAAGTCTACATGATTAGCTAAAAGAAGAAAATATTAACAGCAAAGCACAGACACCTAGTTCCCGATGCTATATTCCTAAGCTAAAGCTAGATTATCTTATATAATCTATGTTAGTCCATGAATCGAAATACACAAGCACATAAGCACCAATGTCCCATCGCCTCTAAACAATTAGGGACCTATATTTCTATTCTAATTAAGGACGCATAGATCCATTCTCCGTCCAGGTTGGTAGCACACTAAACACAAAAACAAGTTTCCAACTATTTATACCTGGGTCCAATTCTCCGTTCCCTTTTGATGTCACTACATCAACAATCGAATTTGCCGTTATCAAAGGTTTGTGAAATCACGTATTCGTTCGTGGCCACTCCGTCTCGTCTTCTCCGCTGATTCCCGCTTTCCCAAACTCTCGTACATCAAACAGTTCCAAAGCTTTGATCAACGTCTTCGTGTTTTCCGCAACCCGATGTCTCCGATGTCTCCGTGTTGTTTGTCAGGTAAAATCGGCAGTCAATGACCCCTGATGACAACTGTATCTGTCGTCTATACCATTCGGTCAATAACCTTCACTTTGTCCTCACCTCAGACTGAAGTACTCGATTGTTTACCATCCTCATACATTGCAATTAATTTTTCTATATTAGTTTATGGTGGAATCGCTAAACTCACAGTATCCCGTGACAATAATAACCACCAAAATGTTATACTTGTGTGTATAATAACCATCAATATGTTATACTTGTGTGTATAATAACCATCAATATGTTATATTTGTGTGTATAATAACCATCAAAATGTTATATGTGTGTGTACAATAACCATCAAAATGTTATACTTGTTTGTATAATAACCATCAAAATGTTATACTTGTTTGTATAATAACCATCAAAATGTTATACTTGTGTGTATAATTACCATCACAATGTTATACTTGTGTGAATAATAACCATCAAAATGTTATACTTGTGTGTATATTAAATATCAAGGTGTTATACTTGTGTGAATAATAAATATCAAAGTATTTTACTGACATGTATAATAAATATCAGAATGATTTACTGGTGTGTTTATAAAAACCATCAAATTATTTTACTGGTGTTTAGGCTACATACATCTACAAGGAAATAAATCCCCGCTATCTTGCCGGTTGCCGGTCCAGCTTAGATAGTACTTCTTCCTTCTAGTACAGTGGTTTTAGAGTTTCCAGGGGGGGGGGGGGGGGGGGGGAAGGGGGGGGGGGGAATTAAGATTATTTCAAGATCGCGTTAATACAAGAACCGATTACTTGATATTGTTTTTCCCTTCATACTGTACGGTTCTGTACGTCTCACCCTTCTAAAATTCAATTTATAAAGTAAGTAGACCCACAAATCACGTTTTATGTGGACGTCTAGACTTGTTTTAGTATGTGCTATTAAATTTAGCTTCCATTATTACGTATACTGTGTAGGGGCAGGGGCGGGATTTTTAGGTAGGAAATACGAAAGTGGGGAATGACGTTCTGAAAATATGGTGAAGGGGGGCACGGGCCAAAAAAGGTTGAGAACCACTGTGCTAGTAGGAATTTGTCTAGTTCTCTGGAAACACCAGCTTAGACAGTCCACCCTCTCCCACTCCTACACTAAACTAACAAGGATAGACCAAACTAAAGAGACACATCTTTCCTTGAAATTCAAACTTAGACAAATCTCTCCCTTAATCAGCATTAAACTACGACGTATAGACTCAACCAAAGCGACACATCTTGCCTTGAAACTCAAGCTTAGAAAACTCTCCCCACCCCTAAGCCAAACTGCAAGAGTCACTTAAGAGAACAACCCGCACCTATCCGCAGCCTCATCATTGACAATGTCATGGATTATTCTGTCAACAAGCTCAGCACGTCCCTTAGTATTAAATGCGTTAATACACTGCTGCCATGGAGCGGAACGTCTTTACTTTTGCCTTCAATGCAACATCGATTTTTGTGTTGGGTATATTAGCTATAAGCAACAAGGTTAATAAGCCGCCATGTTTGTTTTGCTATTTCCCGTGTCCAGATTTTTCCAGCATGTCAATACAACAGTAATTTATTTCTGCTTCAATGCAGGTGCAACAAAGGTATAGAAAAGCTCATCCTTACGTCTCCTTGGCCATCTGTATCTACGGCGTTATCACCAATGTTATCAATATCATCGTGTTCACTAAACGGAACATGAGAAACAGCATCAACTGCATCCTGACAGGCATCGCCGTGGCCGACATCGTAACCATGTCGTCGTACATCCCCTTCGCTTACTTCTACTACCTAATGGATACCCAGACCAGGTGAGTACACGGGGAGGGGGATAGGGTGGGCTGTCGTCGTACATTCCCTCGGTTACTTCTACTACCTAATGGATACCCAGACCAGGTGAGTACACGGGGAGGGGGAGGGGTGGGCTGTCGTCGTTCTTTCCCTTCGCTTCTACTACCTAATGGATACACAGAAGACATAGTGGGGTGTTGTCAAGATTTCAGAGAAAGAGAGACAAAGTGTGGTATTGTTAGAGTGTGGGGAAAACAGAGGCAAAATGGGGTGTTGTCAAGTGTGGGAGAAAGAGACAAAAGTCGGATGCTGTCAAAGTGTGGGAGAAATAGAGAGAGACAAAGTGGAATGCTTTCAAAGTGTAGGAGAAAGAGAGAGAGACTAAGTAGGATGCTGTCAACGTGTAGGAGAAAGAGAGAGACAAATTGGGATGCTTTTAAAGTGTGGCAGAAAGAGAGAGAAAGATACCAAGTAAGTTCAAGGGTCCATGGAAAATGTGCTTGTAGTCGCGCGGGGAGGGGACAAGCTGGGGGGATGGAGACTTCATGGGTTGGGCACAAGGTGGTGTAAGAGGAGTGAGAGAGAGAGAGAGAGAGAGAGAGAGAGAGAGAGAGAGAGAGACAGACAGACAGACAGACAGACAGACAGACAGACAGACAGACAGACAGACAGGGAGAGATAGGAAGCGAGAGGAGGGAAGAGATAGAGAGAGGAAGTGGAGAGAGGAAGAGAGAGGTGGGAAGAGAGAGAGAGGAAGTGGAGAGAGACAAAGGAAGAGATCGAGAGGAAAAGAGAGAGGAAGAGAGAAAGTAAGAAAGAAAGAGGAAGAGAGAGGGAAGAGAGGGGATGAAGAGAGAGAGAAAGAAAGAAAGAAAGAGGAAGAGAGATTGGAAGAAAAGAGAGGGGAAGAGAGAGGGGAAAGAGCGAGAGGAGGAAGAGAGAGAAGAATAATAATGAGGAAGAGAGAGGAGGAGAGGGAGAGAAGAATAAGAGAGAGAGGAAGAGAAAGAGGAAGAGAGAGAGGGGAAGTTAGAGATAGGAAGAGAGAGGGAGAAAGATCGAGAGGGAGAAAAGAGAGAGAGGGGAAGATAGATAGAAGAGAGAAAGAGAAGATAGATAGAAGAGAGAAAGAGATAGAGTTAGAAGAGATATAAATTAGGTGTGTTGCCGATTCAAAAAATCGTCACTGCAGTTGTTATACCGACCACGCTAACACGACGTGTGGGGAAAACCCCAAGATATCATCATCACCACCTTCCACTTTTGGCGTCAAGCGGCGTGGGGAGAAATAGTTTACGTCCCAGCAGCCAGATGGGTGGCACTGGATAGTGCCGTTCCGTGAGATTGGACAATGTCTTTGATGTCGTCAATATATTTACTTCTCTGCTCGTCCTCTAGCCCTCGTCGCAGATGCTCTTTGATGTAGGGCCAGTGCTGGTAGTTGATGGTGCTGTGTTCTAACGAGATGACCGAACCATTTCATCTTCTGCCTTTCAATATATGTGGCACAAAGTGTCTGCCTTAAAACATCATTTCTTACTTTATCTGGGATATTTAAGTTGGCAACTCTCCTCAAGCATCTCATCTCGCGGGTGTTGATTTTGCGTAAGTGTGATTTGGATAATGTTCTAGTTTGACACTGCTGTCTTCTCTCCCGACCTGTCACGTGAGTGTGAACCTTGCAACCAGCCACGTCCATGCATCAGCTGACACAGACAACATGTGATGGATGTTTCCCTATCATTTTACAGAGCCTAATCTCCCTCCATCTGCTCATTGCCGTGACAGTTAATGAGCCGCCCTTGTTGTTCCACCAGATAATCTCAGTGGCTGATCGTATTCACGTGACAACGTGTGATTTACGTCATTTGATGTTGCGCCTGTCCTTGTGTGCACCTTCAGGTTTCTTTGTTGTCAAGCCAGCTCGACACTTCCTGCCTCCATACCTTTATAGATCTCTCCACACTTTGAAAGTATTTCATATCTATGCATCAATTACAATATTATTATTGTACGAGGGGATTCACATGAAAACCGTACAAGTGTGATATAAATTACAATAACCTTGCCATTGGCTTGTCACCTGTCAATATTGTTGTTAAGGATGTCCAGAGTGTTGAGTATGTGACATCACGGTGCAGAAGAACACGGTGGCGTCATAATGACAGTTTAAAGATGGCCGAACCACTTTTGACATACATCACAGAGGAGCAGCGTTCTGTTACCCCGTTGTTGTTTTTTTATCAGTGAAGGGGTGAAACCTACAGAAATTCATCGGCGAATGAATGTCCAGTATGGGGACGCCTGCGAATGTATGAGTGGAGTAGGAAGTTTCAAAACGGCGTGACTTATGTGTCAAACTGTTCACAACTGGGTCAGGTACCAGTTGTGACCCCAGAGTCGATTTTTCAGCCTTTTGTCTCGTGTGCTGCCAATTTTCTTACAGCCCATAATGTGTGGCGGTGGTGATCATATCTGTCTGGTTTTCTGTCTCGTTTGCTGCCAACCATTTCTGATGCTGCTGTTCCAAGATGCCACGATTGTCAGTATCTTCTCTCTTGGTCCCCATTCCCTCCAATGTTCTCGTTGTGACGACATACCCCAGTTTTTCCCTTCTCACGATATGCCCAAAAGAATGTGGACAGTCCTCTACTGATGCGAGCATTCAGTTCTTTTTGTGAGTTAACTTCTTTCATGATGTTTTCATTGGCCTTTCTGTCCGTCCACGACCTTCTCGCGATTCTACTGGATTCACAGAAGACACAGCTTCAACTTAATTCCTCACTAGTCTGCTAACTGTCCATGATTCGCTTGCCTACAATCATGATCTTTCCGTGGACGGACAGAAAGACAAATGAAAAATTCACGAAAGAAGTTAACTCACACAGAGAACTGCATTCTGGCAGCAGAAGAGGACAGTCTACATTCTATGGGCGTGTCGTGAGAAGGGGGCAGCTGGGGTATGTCGTCACAACGAGAACGTTAGAGGGAATGAGAGCCGAGAGAGAAGATACCTTCTACAAGCCCGTCCAGCGGGCATTCATGAACCTAACCAATGACTGTGTATAGATGTTAGGTTCTCTTGTCGGCATCTCGGTGGCATCATCATTGCAGGGAATATTCTTCCTCTTGTAGCATGCTGCTTTAGTTTGGACATCCAAAGTTATTATATTCCATGGTTTGGACATCCAAGGTTATTATATTCCATGGTTTGGACATCCAAGGTTATTATATTCCATGGTTTGGACATCCAAGGTTATTATATTCCATGGTTTTGCCATGTCTCGTGTCCACAATTCTCTTGGTCTTCCCATATCAACCACTTATTACGTAGAGGAAAAACGGTCGGCGGGTGGGTTGCTCGGTCGGTCGGTCGGTCGGTCGGTCGATCGGTAGGTCGGTTGATCGGTCGGATGGTCGGTCGGTGCAAATCTCTGTGTATATGTGTGTGTCAAGACAACCAGTCGCCTTCGACAAGCCCGTCCAACGTACAGTAATGAACGTAAATAAATAGGACAACAACCGACCTCCTCCCTCCAAGAGAATGTCCAGATCCTCAAACTGACCACTGTTTTTATGAGAGACACAGACGTGTTCTGGGTGCAACCATGGAATAAGATTATATCGAGCGCCTGAAGAGTTCCTTACAAATCATGTGGAAAGTCAGCTGGACCAGAAAACGTTAACAAACACTGAATGACACTTGGGCGACAGACCTTCATTTGTCAATGGGTTGAGAGTTGTTGAGCTAGCCAACAACCCATATTGCACCTCTTGGGATACTCCCACACGTGCTCAGTCCTCATCTTTAACAACCAGCGAAGAGTTCCACTATTAATGGTATCATTAGCTTTATGATAATGTGAACATCTGGCCTTTCCTCTGTGTCCTGAGGGTCGGCCAGACCCTATGGTGATGATCTATCTGCTCTTCTGCACTATACAATCCATCATAAAAAGCCCAGACCACGTCACTACCCCCCCCCCCTCCCAGCCGGCGGTGCACACCCAGCCAATCTGTCCGTCTGCTCGTTTCCCGCCACACCAGCATGTCCTGGGCGAAAGATCCAACATATGCTCTCTATTTTTGGTTGTTCAACGGAAGCCTGCCACTCTGCCTGAAACATACCTGTCTTCACCTTTCCCATCATACTTTGTGAGTTTGTTACAATCACGACATGCGTGTGCTGTTTGTCCTTGTATAGGGTTGTATTTTTTATGACTGTGCAATTGTCAACAACTCATGTGTAAGGCATCATCAGATTACTTCTCCCACACCACACAAGAAACTTGCAAGTCGTGTGCGAGGAATTAAATGGTACATTTTATTGCCGTAGGCTCTTTACAAGTACGTAACAGTCGCTATCAAACCACACACAAAGCCACAGAATTGCCTATCACTAGTTTCCTAAACTCTAATGCTAATTCTATCTATTTGGTTACACAAAACTCCTATCACCACTACACCAAGTGCTCTCTACAAAGTCAGTCCCCAGTCTGACTTGCTTACTCGCGTGGCTACACACCACGCGGAAGGACTTTGAGGTGTCCTTCGGCTTTTTTCGTGTCGTTGCTCCTGGCACGCTTACATTAGCTGTCTTCTGTTGAGTGGCATTCGTGGCTATTACATAGGCGTGATTCTGCCGTGACCAGAGTGCTAACCATCTGGTCAACGTCTCCGTGTCTCATGAGAGAACTAGTTAATAGTCCCCCATTCTATCACCTACCCTGCCCTTATATCGGGGCACTGTATCACCTCTCATCTATTTGAGGTTGACCACTCTTCCCGGTGGTATTCTATCTTGAGAAGACCTCCGGCCTTTATGTACCAGTCTTTGACACACACCCTCCCCTCCTGTGTTGCGTCATCAACTTTGACTCATTGGTTGTGACGCAAGGGGTTTCTAAAAAATTAGTGTCTCTAATTTTTGTCAAAGACTGTAGATAATCTGGCTTTGGGTAACTGCATAGACTTCTACTGACTAATGTCACAATGTAGTATCACTTTACTTGGCTACTGGCAATCGCCACAAACTTGTCTGGTTGGCGTGAGCCCTATTCTCAATCGCAATATTATATTAATTAGAGGTATGTCTGAACCGGACCGTTGTCTTATAAGACCTGCCCTCACATAGTAAATTAACTTACTACCCATACAAAGTTGACTTTCTTAGGGTCAACACATGAATTGCTTCATGTCCCCCATATAATATTAAACAACCATTACCCAAGCTGTGTGCGACAGGCTTTACCTATCTCGCTTCCGCGTGTAAAGTATATCTTTCACTGTTAAGTTAGTGTTTCGTTGTCTATTATGTCCCCTGACCCGGAGTTATCTCCCTTTGATCTATAAAATATGTATGCAATTTATATGTTTGTTTTTCTGGTTGTTTGCGTGTTTGGATGTAATTAATAATATAATCTAACTTCTAACATGTGTATCTAACTATCATGTGTATGTAAGTTAGTTTTCAAGTGCCATAATTCGGTTGAATGAGGTCACAAACAAGTGTATAACACTAATTAGTGACTACATTTCCGTCTTATGAGACTTAAAATACTCTTTCTAAGATCTAAACTAAACTACACACAACACATTCATCACAGCACATTTTCAACATTGAAAGCAAACATTTGACGCAGACAAAAAATAAAAAGTCGCGTTGAGCGGCAGAAACATCCGCTGACCGATCTCACTCTCTCTCGTATTATTTACATTCGCTCTCACTTTCACACTTCTGTCACACATCTTTTACTTTCATTCTTCAGTCACACATCTTTAACCCTCCCAATTATTTAAAAACCTTGGAGTGACACTGTACAAGTTTGGCTCAGTTTGAGATAGTTGAGCTCAATGACTGTGCGTAAATCGCTGCACGAGTCATGTATATACAACATATTTACATGTAAGAGCAAGGGTTGATGGTTTATACCCTGGTATCATGACCACCTATATTTTACTGTAATATTACTCTAAATACTAACATACTAATCCTACTTCTATAAATGTGTATTTAATGTGTTAACTATTTTAATCTATTTTGCCACATTAATCCTAAGATGTACTTACATTAATCTTAATATTCATCTAATTTAAGGGGATGTAATCTAATTATTTAAAATGGCATTAATGTGAGATGAGTTATGTACCTTTCTGAAATGGGTAATCTGAAATGTAATAAAATTATAACTAATGTTTTTAGATGCAAAAAAAAAAATATATGACTGATATTCTTATCTAAATGGTGTAAATGATGTATGTTTAAATGTCTAATATTTTTATCCTATTATGGTGTAAACTAATCATACTACTAACTGATCACGTTTGTTAAATGGAATGGTTCATTAAGATGGAATGAAATCAACTGAAATGAAACAAAGTGGAATGTATTAAACTAAATGGTACTATTCCTATCTAAACTACTATGTATTCTACTTTTAAGGTAAGTAAGTTGGTAAAATAATGATTTATGTAAACTACTAAAAAAAATGAAACCTATTTTATTTCCTAACTCTAAATGAAACTTAAAGTTACCTAATCTACCTATAATTTATCACTATATTAAAATGTTATAATACATATCACAATAAGCATATATATACATGGTATTTAAATACCCCAGGTTAGTTGTTGCCCCAATGTTCAGAACTTGCTTTCATTGGAATATTATTTTTTCAAACTTGTCCTGGGTATTTTAAATACATTACACAGTCATACTTGTGTCCTATGGGTATTGCACCTGTAGAGTTCGCTTGTGTCGTAGACCAGTATTTTCGTGTCTGTATTTATGCACTGTTCTGACACTGTTTTTCTCTGCTTAACACAAATGATTCACCGGAACACATATGGAGCTTAGTAAATAACGAGCTGTTCCAGTTCACACGGTGATATATTTGTTATTCGGAGCACAGTTCTTCTTTTGATGTCTACGGACACATGGTAGATCACTGTTCTTAGTACATAGTTCAGCTGTAATATCTATGTATTAGCATAAACACTACAAATAGAATATTCTAATGTACTACTACTCTATTACTCTACACTCCTATGTGGAATCTCTGGTATTTCTACCTCAGATGGTCGACTAAGGGTATCAGCCAGAATGTTGTCCTTACCCTTAATATGCTCTATACTAAAAGTATAGTTTTGGAGTATAAGCGACCACCTGTATATACGGTCATTCCGATGCACACCACTTTGTATGACCGTGATTGGGGAGTTGTCAGTCTGGACAATGAAGTGAACACCTGCTAGAAATCGATGGAGCTTTCTCACCGCATAGATGACGCTTAGGGCTTCCAACTCTGATATGGAATATCTGGACTCAGCAGGTGTGATCTTACGGCTCACGTAGCAAATCGGGTGGAAGATGCCATCATAAAATTGGCCTAGTACTGCAGCGATGGAGATTCTGCTGGCATCTGTCCTAAGATAATAAACGAGCCTATGATTAGGCAAGCGGAGGATTGGTACATTACTAAACAGGATTTTCAATTTTGACAATGCAGAAATTAATAATGCATCTTTGACATCTAATTTTACAGATGCTTTTAAAACATTGGAAAATACACTTGTAATTTCCGCTAAATTTGGTATGAATTTGCTATAGTAATTTACTAACCCCAAAAGGCTTCTGACCTGCTTCTTTGTGGTAGGCATGGTCAGATTCATAATTTTTGTAATAATTCTATTGTCAGTCTTAAGTTGACCTTGTGAAATGACATGACCCAAAAAGGCAATTTCTTTTAGGCCCAATTCAACTTTGCTCGGTTTGACAGTGAGACCGAAGAGTCGCAACCTATCAAAGACATGTCTTAGTTTCAGTAAGTGTGTTGTCCAGTTATCAGTATGGACACATATATCATCTATATAAGTCACTGTATTCGTCACTCCATGCAGTAGATCTCTAGTTAAGCGTACGAAAGTGGCAGGAGCATTTCGAAGTCCGAAAGGAAGAAAACGCCACTCGTACAGTCCTAAAGGTGTTGAAAAAGCAGTCAGATGAATGGATTGAGTCTGCATAGGGACCTGCCAATATCCCTTAGTAAGATCTAATTTAGAAAAGATTTTGGAGGTGGACATGTCAAGGATAAGATCTTCGCAGGAAGGAATTGGTTCTGCGTCGATCTTAGTGACGTTGTTGAGCTTTCGATAGTCCACACACAGACGAATTGTGGAGTCTTTTTTCTTAACTAGGACGATTGGAAAGGAGTACTCAGATGTAGACTTCTGGATGATCCCACTAGCTTCTAAATTAAGAATTTCCTTATTTAGACTTTCTCTATAGCTGAGTGGGATAGAGTACGGCCTGCATTTGATAGGCTTAGAGTCCGAAAGAAGAATGGAGTGCTCGATTCTGTCCATCCTACCTGGAATGTCAGAAAATATGTCTTTGTACTCTGTCACTAATTGTACTAATTGTCGTCGTTGACTGTCTGTTAGTCCCTGTTCTATCTGTATGCTATCCATTGTCGCAGTCTTGTCTACAATGGGAACAGGTAGTTCCATTCCGTCGTCGTCTACCTGATTCAGTACGGTGGTGGTGCTAAGTGCATATTCTGTAAGCTCACTAGGTGTATGGATATCGTCGGATTTGCCAGTCTCGCTAACTAGTGTAGTTGCGTTGTGTACGTCTGTCGTCTGATCACTAGATGTGGGTGCACTGTGTTCGTCTGTCTCTACATCTGTCTCTTGTCGTGAAAAGTAAGGTTTCAGCATGTTGACATGGAATATCTTTAAGTGTCCGTTTATCGATATTTCATAGTCAACATTTGAAAGTTTCTGTGTCACCTTGAAAGGCCCTTGCCATGAAGTTAACATTTTATTATGCTCTTCTGGTAGTAGCACCATTACGTATTGATCAGTTTCAAGTGTTATGGGTCTAGCACCTTTGTTAGGACTGTGATGTCCGAGGATATCTGCACTGTTCACTGGAGTGAAACCATTCTTCTCCTCCCAGACAGATATTTCTTCATCTGTACAGTGCCTTAGCTGGGGTAGACACCCAAGAATTAACTCAGCACAAGGGTTGTCTAGTATTGCACAAGTAAAGGTACCAGCAAGGAACGGGGTGTTTATATGGGCTCTTGCCAGAGGATAAGTTTCTATATTACCAGAAAAAGTCCGGCATTTTACAGAGTCACCAATATAATCCTTTGGATTAACAAGTTCCTTTTTCACACCAATAATAGAGCTCCCACTGTCAAGCAAACATCGGCATGGCTTATCATTGACCATTGCAGAGTGAAACAATAGATTGCCTCTGGAGGCTATAACTGCATTTGCATTCTCTACGGAGGATGTTACAATATGCCCACATTCTAATTTTCCGTCTGCATGAAATTGGTGACATTGGTCACAATTGTCAAAGCTTAATACATCGTTCACACAACACACATCTTCAGATTGCTTAAAAGGTAATACATTTTCAACTTCACACTCAGTCTCACTACCACTATCAGAAGATGTATCAATCAAAATAGCATTGTTGGCTTTCATACGTTGGCGGCCCAGGCACTTATTTGAATAATGGCCGTAGCTGGAACAAAAAAAGCATTTGATTGCACGCCTGTATGCAGATCTTTTGTTTTGTTGCTTCTTAATAACATGTTCAAGATGCGCCGGATAATTTGGCGATTTGTCACACATAGAATAAGTGTCATGCAAAAGTTGACAGTAAATACATTTTGACACGTTCCTATCTTTCTTGTCGATTTTCTGAAAGGGTTTTCTCTTACTCTGATAATTTTTAGGTTGGTCTTTCACAAAAGAAACTACTTCAGAGTCATTTGAGGTCTTAAAAATATCTCTGTTTGAAGAAAAATATGCCGACCCTTTCTTTTCGAACTGCTCTATGTTCTCAATGTCTGACTGCTGTAGAAATTTCGCAAAAGGAGATGGTATAGTGGATATGACTTTATCCATGGCTATTAAATTTTTAAGTCTATCAAAGTCTTTTCCTATGTTAGCTGCTTTAAGCCACCTATTTAGTACACTCTGAACATTTGAGACGTAATCAATGAAAGTCTCACTAGGTTTGGGTTTTACATTTGAGAACTGAACCTGATACCCAGGGGCATCAAGTAAAAAGTGTTGCATTATCCTATCATGGATGTACTGATAGTTAGATCTAAGATCAGTTGGTATAGATTCTATCACTTTAAGGGGCTCACCACTAAGATTCTTCATATAAATCATAGCCCACATCTCTATTGGAACTTGGTGATATTTAAACTGATATTCGACATTTTCTGTCCAGGCTGATATGGAATCTTCTTTACAATATGGTTTGATAATATTTTTGTATTTGTTGAACTTATTTTCTTCTTGTTGACTTTTTAGTTTAGTGGCAGAGATCTCTGCGTGTGAGTCTACATCCATACCTTTCATCTTTAATTGTGTCTCTGATTCAACTTGTATCTGTTTTTCCTTAACTCTAGCCATTTCATCTATCTCTTTTTGCTTTAGTTCTCTCTCTTGATCTAATGTCTTTTGTTTTAGTTCTTTCTCCTGATCTAGTTGCTTTTGTTTTAATTCTTTATCTTGTTCTAACTGCTTTAGCTTAATTTCCTTATCTAGTTGTGCCATTTCTTTTTTATGCTGTCTTTCTTGCTCTCTTTCCAGTGCGCGTTCGTCTCTCTCTGCATTCTCTTTTCGTATACGTTCAGCTGTCTCAGCATCTTTTGCTTCTTTAAATTTCTTATCAGCATATTCTTCTAGCTCTTTACCTGTGTATTGCATTTCTTTGCCTGCTTTGTTTTTTCAGGTCTAAATTTTTCAGGTGATAAACAAAGAGTACAATTTGCATTGCTCAGATATTAACAAACATAACATATCAAAGAAAAATAAGTGAATAAAGAGGTCAGTGTAGGTCAACGCTAGCTATTTACCTAACATCATGGCTACTTTAGCTGATTTCGTAAAAGCAGGCAAAGATTAATGTGGTGTCAGAAGTGGGATTGTGAGAGCTCCGCCAAGAATCATTTTTGATAGTTATTCATAAATAAATAAATAATTACATGAATAAATAACAGAAAATAATAATATCAATACTTACAACTTTGAAGAACACATGATTTAAGTATATAATATTTTACTAAACACAAATAAGTATTATTTCGTCACGATAGGCACAGTTTAGTCAGCAACTTGTCCTAGTTCTGCACACGTCAACCGTCACTGACACAAATTAAATTCACTACTTCACTATTTGTAACCTTAGTCTAGAGCCGTGGATGAGTGTATTAGCTTGGCACTTTCGTCCAAGCCACACTTCTGACACCACATTAATCTTTGCCTGTCAACAACTCATGTGTAAGGCATCATCAGATTACTTCTCCCACACCACACAAGAAACTTGCAAGTCGTGTGCGAGGAATTAAATGGTACATTTTATTGCCGTACGCTCTTTACAAGTACATAACAGTCGCTATCAAACCACACACAAAGCCACAGAATTGCCTATCACTAGTTTCCTAAACTCTAATGCTAATTCTATCTATTTGGTTACACAAAACTCCTATCACCACTAAACCAAGTGCTCTCTACAAAGTCAGTCCCCAGTCTGACTTGCTTACTCGCGTGGCTACACACCACGCGGAAGGACCTTGAGGTGTCCTTCGGCTTTTTTCGTGCCGTTGCTCCTGGCACGCTTACATTTGCTGTCTTCTGTTGAGTGGCATTCGTGGCTATTACATAGGCGTGACTCTGCCGTGACCAGAGTGCTAACCATCTGGTCAACGTCTCCGTGTCTCATGAGAGAACTAGTTAATAGTCCCCCATTCTATCACCTACCCTGCCCTTATATCGGGGCACTGTATCACCTCTCATCTATTTGAGGTTGACCACTCTTCCCGGTGGTATTCTATCTTGAGAAGACCTCCGGCCTTTATGTACCAGTCTTTGACAGCAATGCTTGAAAATATTGCCGGTCCAAGTTTTCTATTCACCCTCTGTAAAGTCTATGCAACATAGTAGGTAAATACAAAACTTGGACCGGCAATATTTTCACACACTGCATAGTCGTTAAAAATACACCCTGTATTTGCATTGATATACAACAGGCAAGGGTATAACTTATACTAAAATAACTGCATGTTGACCTAAAAATGTCACGTGATCACATGTGATTAAAATAGAAAGTGAGTAAGTGCAAGGCCCCACTACAGCCTCTACAGTTTAGTTTAGTTTAGTTTAGTTTAGTTTAGTTTAGTTTAGTTTAGTCGGAGGATCAACATCACGGCACACGGGTGTAACCCATAAGTGCTCCGTTCTACTCCTAACTCAAACCTGAGCACGGAGAATCTCAGCTCAGTGCACGAACTCCGTAGCACCGGCGAGGATCCTTAAAATACTTTGCGTAGATTTTTAACTCAAAATTTTACCCCGGCAGCGCCCTTAGGCTACATTTTTTTCAATTTCCAACTGCCAAGGAATTTTTTACTTGCGCAACAATTCACACAGGCGTCCGATCTCACTACCCAGAGACCAGGGGAAATTATGTTACTAAACGTCCACGTAAAAAAATCCCGGCCCTCACCGGGGCTTGAACCCGGGACCTCCAGCACTCGGGGCGGACACCATACCTCGAGACCACTCAGCCCCCCAACTCACTACAGCCTCAAGGCGATGAACATGCAGTGCCACACCCATATACACCAGTCAGCACGCTATGGATGAAGTCATCAGCATCAGGCCAAAAAAATTCCAAAAGCATTCAGTGAGATTTTCAGAGTGTCTTTAAAGCGTTTCCTCTGGCTGCATTGGGAGCGTTTACCACAACGCAACTCGCCGTAAAATAATTCGTTTAGGGAGCCTGTGATCTGGCATGCGAGTCAAGTGACCAGCCCAGCGAATCTGATTCTTCATCAGTATAGTGTGGATACTGGGCATGGATGCTCTTTCTAGGACTTCAGTGTCTGGGATCTTGTCTTGCCATTTAATCTTCAATAGCTTCCCCATACAGACTGTGTTGAAGTGGTTTAATTTCCTAGCGTGTCGCTGATAAACAGTCCAGGTTTCACAAGCATATAGCAGTGTGGATAATACAGCTGCTTTGTAGACTTTCAGCTTTGTTTGCAGGCTTATTCCATTTCTGCCCCATACATTCTTGTACAGTATGAAATATACATACACATAGAAGCGCGGGGTTTAGCACGTAGATGTTTTGTTTTTTTTTGGGTTTTTTTTTTTTGGGGGGGGGGGGTGTGCTTGCTTTGAACTCAAGCGTAGTCCTTACATGTGCAACTACTTCTTATGCACTTGACTGGTTTGTGAGTGTGGATTAGCTTTCCCTATAACCAGTTAGTTAGTCGCGGTTACAACTTCACCGCAAAGGGTCGCCCCATTATGCTTCGTTTTTGTGCCAGTGAGTATCACGCAAAATGGTCCTCATTGCCCCATGTGGAAAATGGTACAGACAGCCGTCTCGACAAACCTGCAGCCCGTACAGATATTCTATGCATACTGAAGCTGCTAGAATGCCAACACAAAAGTCCGTCACGAAAGATACAGTTCATCGTTATTGGAAGCGGCAGTCACTAGAAAACCAGCAGCCATACATTACTGCATAAGGCAACCCAGTTAGATCAGCGGCCGGCCGGTCGCAATTACCAGTGCCCCTCGCCATCAGGCGAACCCTTTCGGACTGCAGAGCTACCTATAATTGACGTCCGCAAGTCAAGGACGCGGAGTCAGCATGTACCCTTGTAGAGCTCAGTAAAATACAAGCTGGGAACCGCTGACAGCGCTGCGATGAATAGCGACCCAAATAACGACGTTGTCGTCCTGCCTTTTGTTTTCCCGCCCTGTGGGGCTTGATTAGGCCCCCCGGTGTTATCCTGTGGTTATTGATTATGAAGCAGCTGCACTCCGTGTGATTTCCGCGGGTTATATTCAAATCTGTACTTGATTAATGTCTCTTGATGAATATTTTAGCGATAATAGAGTGTACAGTTGGGTCCATGTTTTGTGTTTGGCCCCCGTTGTCTCGAGTGCACTTTCACACGTCCTGTCCTCGGTTTGTCGCTGCTGTCAGATAAATTGGCAATTTCCAGTTTCTAGGTGGCGGTTGCTTTCATTGTCGATGTTGTCTAGTGTGGCCTCTGGTTCATTCTTGTTTTCTTTTATTATGAGCGTTAAACAATATCTATCTATCTATCTATCTATCTATCTATCTATCTATCTATCTATCCATCTACCTATCTATCTATCTATCTATCTATCTGTCTATCTATCTATCTATCTATCTACCTACCTACCTACCTACCTACCTACCTACCTACATATCTATACTGAGTGAGGGGGTCTTCACTGCTCTTCCTTGCGGAACTGTGTACGTATTTTTATATATTGACAGAGATATTACTGTTTCTCTGTACTTTAGAGTGTGTATTGGTACCAGTTCTAGACTGGCTCGACCTGGTCAGAGAGCGAATGAGTGAGCTGGAGAGTGAATGAGTGATAGTGTCAGTGTGTGGGAGTGAATGAGTGTGAGTGAATGAGTGAGAGTGAATGAGTGAGCGTGAGAGTGAATGAGTGAGCGGGAGAGTGAATGAGTGAGCGGGAGAGTGAATGAGTGAGCGGAAGAGTGAATGGGTGAGCGGGAGAGTGAATTAGTGAGAGTGAATGAGTGAGCGGGAGAGTGAATGACTGAGCGGGAGAGTGAATGAATGAGCGTGAGAGTGAATGAGTGAGCGTGAGAGTGATTGAGTGAGCGTGAGAGTGAATGAGTGAGAGTGAATGAGTGAGCGTGAGAAGGAATGAGTGAGCGTGAGAGTGAATGAGTGAGCGTGAGAGTGAATCAGTGAGCGGGAGAGTGAATGATTGAGCGTGAGAGTGAATGAGTGAGCATGAGAGTGAATGAGTGAGCGGCAGAGTGAATGAGTGAGCGTGAGAGTGAATGAGTGAGCGTGAGAGTGAATGAGTGAGCGGGAGAGTGAATGATTGAACGAGAGAGTGAATGAGTGAGCGGGAGAGTGAATGAGTGAGCGGGAGAGTGAATGAGTGAGCGGGAAAGACAGAATGAGTGAGCGTGAGAGTGAATGAGTGAGCGGGAGAGTGAATGTGTGAGCGGGAGAGTGAATGAGTGAGCGGGAGAGTGAATGAGTGAACGGGAGAGTGAATGAGTGAGCGGGAGAGTGAATGAGTGAGAGTGTGTGTGTGTGAGTGAATGAGTGAGAGTGAGAGTGAATGAAAGAGAGAGAGAGTGGTGTGTGTGTGTGTGTGTGTGTGTGTGTGTGTGTGTGTGTGTGTGTGTGTGTGTGTGTGTGTGTGTGGGTGTGTGTGTGTGTGTGTGTGTGTGTGTGTGTGGGATGCGCTGGCATCACTACTTTTACGTCACATACTTTTTATGTACACATTTTTCTCCATGTTTAGCCTTGTTTATGTTTACAACATTCATTTCACAATGTTTATTTTTCTTCCTATGTAAATGTATAATGCTCTTGATGAACGAAAGACGAGTGATTGGAAGGGCCGAATGTAAGACGGGCCTGCGCGCCCAATTTGTGACCCTAATAAAGTTGATTTGATTTGATTTGATTTGATTTGGTTGCCCTTGTTAATTTCAAAATATAAAGGCGGGGTGATGGGCGGGTATAAAATTAAGTGAAATATACATACACATAGATAAGGGACGTATGTTGTATTCACTTTGTGTTTGTGTGTGTGTGTGGGGGGGGGGGGGTGTGTGTGTGTGGGTGGGTGGATGGGTGGGTGTGTGTGTGTGTGTGTTTTGTTTTCTTTTTTGCTTTTAAACTTGTGATTACGCATTGTTGAAATGTCTAATAAGTACGAACACTGGCTCAGGAATAATGGGCTCAGAATCGGGCATGTAAACATATGCCATCTATTAGGGAAGCTGCCCGAACTATCACTTATACTTAATCAAAATTTTCACATGTTCGGCGTTAGCGAAAGTCGATTAAATGGTAACATCTCAGATGATGACATCGCTATCAGAGGTTTTAAACCCATTAGAAGACATCCCTATCAGAAAGAAGAGACGGGTATTGCAGATTTTGAAACCTGTGTGTATGGCTTGAGGTTAAACTTCAAAATCGCATACCCCTAGTAGTTGGCTATCTTTATCGAAACCCCAGTGCAGGAAATATCTGGTATGAACAATTCACCACTATGATGGATGTAGTCTTTAGTAATGCTAGGGAAATAATATTGCTAGGTGACTTCAACATAGACGCTAACAAATCAAACAAAACATGGGAAAACATAATAGAGTCATATAACTTCCAACAGTTAGTCAAACAAGCCACTAGAATAACTAAATCATCTGCAACATTTATAGATCATATTTATACTACGTGTGCTGACAACATCACAGAATGTACTGTACCTATTAATGCAATGAGCGATCACTACCCAGTATGTTGCACGTGGTCGAAAAGAGGCACCAAAACTCCAAAACACAAACATATAAGTATAAAATATAGAAATTACAAAAATTTCAATCGAAACATCTTCTTACAAGATTTGCTCAACTCATCTCTGGACTTTGTTTACCACCTTCCTGACCCAGACGATGCTCTGGACCACTGGCTAAAGACCTTTCTAAGTATATTTGTTCAATTTAAGGAAGTTCGTGTTAAACATCACACAAAGCCCCTGTGGATAACATAGGAGATAGTTGAACTTATGAGAGACCGGGACAGGGCACATAAAAATAGAGATCTAATTATGTACCGTAGTCTGAGAAACAAAGTTCAATATGTTATTAGGAAGGAAAAGAAAAACTATTTTAAGAACTTAATAATAGATAAAACCAACACTAAAGATATATGGAAAGCAGTTAATATCTTGACAAACAAACATAAATCAACACAATCATTACCATCAAATCAGGTTACATGTGATCAATTCAGTAGATACTTTCAGTCCGACATAAACCAACTGAAGGCTGCAATACCAGATGCGCCTCATGACATATCTTTATTATCATCATTCTGTGAGAACAAATGCTATGGAGACATTCCCTCCAACATACCGCTAATGACTACCATTGAAGTATTTACTCATCTCAGTAATCTAAAAAACAATAACTCATCAGGACTAGATGGAATCAGTAATCGGATCTTTCGACATGCTGCACCGGCGATCTGCGAGTCACTAACTTTTATATATAATCAATGTCTCACCAAAGGTCACTTCCCATCAGCCTTTAAAATCGCTAAAGTGTATCCTCATTTAAAAGCTGGTCCTCTAGACGATCGTCTCATGAGTAATTATGAGCCAATTTCCATATTATCCTCATTATCCAAACCACTAGAAAAGCACATCCACAAAACAACACTAGATCACTTAGTTCGCCATAATCTGATAGTTGACAGTCAGTCAGGATTTCCGCTAAACTATTCTTGCCATACGGCACTAACAAACATGATAGAAAACTGGCATCAAAA
>JACEFZ010013912.1:0-72500 GCA_014155875.1 Cepaea nemoralis | reverse complement strand
TATGTGACTTGTGATATGTGACAGGCACATGTCTATGATGAACATTTGTGTAACTGTGTTCACCGCGAAATGGAATTAACATTCCACATACATAATTCAGGTGTGAAAGATGAGCCGTACATAGGACAGGTGAGACTACGGGTCTGCGTGCCAAGCTTTCAACCCTTTGACAGTACAATGTCCTCTCTCTCACTCTATCTTGCTCTCTCATTCTCTCTCGCTCTCTTACAGTCTCTCTCTCGCTCTCTCATATTGTCTCTCTCGGTCTCTCACTCTCTATCACTCTATCTCTCTGACTCTCTGTGGGTGGGAGGTTTGTGTTTGTGGATGGAGGATGTGTTGATTGGTGGGGATGTGTGTGTGTGTGGGGGGGGGGGGGGTATGGTTGGGGAGATGTGTGTGTGTGAGTGTATGGGTGGGGTGTGTGTTATTGGGGGATGGATGATTGGGGGTGGGTGGGTGGATGATGTGTGGGTGGGCAAATCTGTGTAGGTTGGGGGTGGGGATGTGTATGTATGGGCGTGGGATGTGTGGGTGAGTTGGGGGGGGGGGGAGATTGTGTGGGTGGGGGATGTGTGGGTGGATGCTAGTTTTGTGTGTTGGTAGGTGCGTGATGTGTGGGTTGCGGGGATATGTGTGTGTGTGTGTAAAGGTGGGGATGTGTGGTTGGGGGTGTGTGTTTGACTGGGTGGTTGGGGGTGTGTGTTTGACTGGGTGGTTGGGGGTCTGTGCATGTGTTGTGCAGGATATGTCGGCGGGTTTGTGTTGATGGGTTATGGAATGATTGGAGGATGTGTGGGTGGGTGGGGAGATGTGTGTAGGTGGGGAGATGTGTGTAGGTGGGGGAAGTGTGGGTGGGTGGGCGAGCGCATGTATGTATGGGTATGTGTGTGGGTAGGGAATGTGTGTGTAGGGGATGTGCAGTGGGTGGGAGATGTGTGTGTGTGTGTGTTTGGGGAGATGTGTGTAGGTGGGTGTGTGTGTGGGTGTGGGATGGATGGATGGGTGGGGAAATGTGTGTTCCTGGGGTGTGTGTGGTTGGGTGGGGGATGTGTGGGTGAATGAGTGGATGGTTGAGGTATGTGTCTCATAACATGGTAATATGCATTGTTTATGTTTACAACATTCATTTGACAATGTTTATTCCTATGTGAATGTATTATGCATTATTTATGAACGACATATGAGTGATTAGAAGGGCCGAATGTAAGATGGGCCTGCGTGTCCAATTTGTTACCCTTTGAAAATAAAGTCCGTCCGTTCGTTCGTTCGTTCGTTCTGTCTGACTCTTTCTTTCTGACTCTCTCTCTCTATTCTATCTCTCACGTTGTGCCTCTTTTATATGTCCTTTCTCCCTCCCCTCCCCCCTCGCTCTTTCACACACACACACTTCTCTCTCTCCCTCTCTCGCTATCTCGCGCTCTCTCTCTCTCTCTCGCTCGCTCGCTCTTTCTCTGTCTCTCTCTCTCTCTCTCTCTTTCTCTCCGAGTCTCTCTCTCCCCCTCTCTCCTTTCTCCCTCGTTGAGAATCTGTTCTATATTCTTTCTCCCCCATCTTGTCTCTGATTCTACATCTCGCTGGTGTGTGTTTGTGTGTTACTGTGTGGGTGTATAACTGTGAGTGTTTGTGTGTTACTGTGTGGGTGTATAACTGTGAGTGTTTGTGTGTTACTGTGTGGGTGTATAACTGTGAGTGTTTGTGTGTTACTGAGAGTTTGTGTGTTACTGTGTGGGTGTATAACTGTGAGTGTTTGTGTGTTACTGAGAGATTGTGTGTTACTGTGTGGGTGTATAACTGTGTGTGTTTGTGTGTTACTGAGAGTTTGTGTGTTACTGAGTGGATGTATAACTGTGAGTGTTTGTGTGTTACTGAGTGGGTGTATAACTGTGTGTGTTTGTGTGTTACTGAGAGTTTGTGTGTTACTGTGTGGTGTGGGTGTATAACTGTGAGTGTTTGTGTGTTACTGAGAGTGTGTGTGTTACTGTGTGGGTGTATAACTGTGAGTGTTTGTGTGTTACTGAGAGTTTGTGTGTTACTGAGTGGATGTATAACTGTGAGTGTTTGTGTGTTACTGAGAGTTTGTGTGTTACTGAGTGGGTGTATAACTGTGTGTGTTTGTGTGTTACTGAGAGTTTGTGTGTTACTGTGTGGTGTGGGTGTATAACTGTGAGTGTTTGTGTGTTACTGAGAGTGTGTGTGTTACTGTGTGGGTGTATAACTGTGAGTGTTTGTGTGTTACTGAGAGTTTGTGTGTTACTGAGTGGATGTATAACTGTGAGTGTTTGTGTGTTACTGAGAGTTTGTGTGTTACTGAGTGGGTGTATAACTGTGTGTGTTTGTGTGTTACTGAGAGTTTGTGTGTTACTGTGTGGTGTGGGTGTATAACTGTGAGTGTTTGTGTGTTACTGAGAGTGTGTGTGTTACTGTGTGGTGTATAAACTGT
The DNA here is from genome assembly GCA_014155875.1 of Cepaea nemoralis. NCBI lineage: Eukaryota > Metazoa > Mollusca > Gastropoda > Stylommatophora > Helicidae > Cepaea > Cepaea nemoralis. The sequence continues at coordinate 70,057 of JACEFZ010013912.1, read as the reverse complement.
GAGTGTTTGTGTGTTACTGAGAGTTTGTGTGTTACTGAGTGGATGTATAACTGTGAGTGTTTGTGTGTTACTGAGAGTTTGTGTGTTACTGAGTGGATGTATAACTGTGAGTGTTTGTGTGTTACGGAGAGTTTGTGTGTTACTGAGTGGATATATAACTGTGAGTGTTTGTGTGTTACTGAGTGTTTGTGTATTACTGAGTGGATGTATAACTGTGAGTGTTTGTGTGTTACTGAGTGGCTGTATAACTGTGAGTGTTTGTGTGTTACTGAGTGGGTGTATAACTGTGAGTGTTTGTGTGTTACTGAGTGGATGTCTAACTGTGTGTGTTTGTGTGTTACTGAGTGGGTGTATAACTGTGTGTGTTACTGAGTGAGCGTATAACTGTGTGTGTTTGTGTGTTACCGAGTGGGTGTATTACTGTGTGTGTTTGTGTGTTACTGAGTGGGTGTATAACTGTGAGTGTTTGTGTGTTACTGAGTGGGTGTATAACTGTGTGTGTTTGTGTGTTACTGAGTGGGTGTATAACTGTGAGTGTTTGTGTGCTATTGAATGGGTGTATAACTGTGAGTGTTTGTGTGTTACTGAGTGGGTGTATAACTGTGAGTGTTTGTGTGTTACTGAGTGAGTGTATAACTGTGTGTGTTTGTTTGTTACTGAGTGGGTGTATAACTGTGTGTGTTTGTGTGTTACTGAGTGAGTGTATAACTGTGTGTGTTTGTGTGTTACTGAGTGGGTGTATAACTGTGAGTGTTTGTGTGTTACTGAGTGAGTGTATAACTGTAAGTGTTTGTGTGTTACTGAGTGAGTGTATAACTGTGTGTGTTTGTGTGTTACTGAGTGGGTGTATAACTGTGTGTGTGTTTGTGTGTTACTGAGTGGGTGTATAACTGTGTGGGTTTGTGTGTTACTGAGTGGGTGTATAACTGTGTGTGTTAGTGTGCTATTAAATGGGTGTATACCTGTGAGTGTTTGTGTGTTACTGCGTGGGTGTATAACCGTGAGTGTTTGTGTGTTACTGAGTGAGTGTATAACTGTGTGTGTTTGTGTGTTACTGAGTGGGTGTATAACTGTGAGTGTTTGTGTGTTACTGATTGAGTGTATAACTGTAAGTGTTTGTGTGTTACTGAGTGAGTGTATAACTGTGTGTGTTTGTGTGTTACTGAGTGAGTGTATAACTGTGAGTGTTTGTGTGTTACTGCGTGGGTGTATAACTGTGTGTGTTACTGAGTGAGTGTATAACTGTGAGTGTTTGTGTGTTACTGAATGGGTGTATAATTGTGTGTGTTACTGAGTGAGTGTATAACTGTGAGTGTTTGTGTGTTACTGCGTGGGTGTATAACTGTGTGTGTTTGTGTGTTACTGAGTGAGTGTATAACTGTGAGTGTTTGTGTGTTACTGCGTGGGTGTATAACTGTGAGTGTTTGTGTGTTACTGGGTGGGTGTGTTTTACGGAGTGGGTGTATAACTGTGTGTGCTTGTGTATTACTGAGTGGGTGTATAACTGTGTGTGTTTGTGTGTTACTGGGTGGGTGTGTTTTACGGAGTGGGTGTATAACTGTGTGTGTTTGTGTGCTATTGAATGGGCGTATAACTGTGTGTGTTACTGAGTGGGTGTATAACTGTGTGTGTTACTGAGTGGGTGTATAACTGTGTATGTTTGTGTGTTACTGAGTGGGTGTATAACTGTGAGTATTTGTGTGTTATTCAGTAGGTGTATAACTCTGTGTGTTTGTGTGCTATTGAATGGGTGTATAACTGTGTGTGTTTGTGTATTACTGAGTGTGTGTATAACTGTGAGTGTTTGTGTGTTACTAAGTGAGTGTATAACTGTGTGTGTTTGTGTGCTATTGAATGGGTGTATAACTGTGTGTGTTTGTGTGTTACTGAGTGAGTGTATAACTGTGAGTGTTTGTGTGTTACTGAGTGAGTGTATAACTGTGTGTGTTTGTGTGTTACTGAGTGAGTGTATAACTGTGTGTGTTTGTGTGCTATTGAATGGGTGTATAACTGTGAGTGTTTGTGTGTTACTGAGTGGGTGTATAACTGTGTGTGTTTGTGTGTTACTGAGTGGGTGTATAGCTGTGTGTGTTTGTGTGTTACTGAGTGGGTGTATAACTGTGAGTGTTTGTGTGTTACTGAGTGAGTGTATAACTGTGTGTGTTTGTGTGCTATTGAATTGGTGTATAACTGTGTGTGTTTGTGTGTTCCTGAGTGAGTGTATAACTGTGTGTGTTTGTGTGTTACTGAGTGAGTGTATAACTGTGTGTGTTTGTGTGCTATTGAATGGGTGTATAACTGTGAGTGTTTGTGTGTTACTCAGTGGGTGTATAACTGTGTGTGTTTGTGTGTTACTGAGTGGGTGTATAACTGTGTGTGTTTGTGTGTTACTGAGTGGGTGTATAACTGTGAGTGTTTGTGTGTTACTGAGTGGGTGTATAACTGTGTGTGTTTGTGTGTTACTGAGTGGGTGTGTAACTGTGAGTGTTTGTGTGTTACTGAGTGAGTGTATAACTGTCTGTGTTTGTGTGTTACTGCGTGGGTGTATAACTATGAGTGTTTGTTTGTTACTGGGTGAGTGTATAACTGTAAGTGTTTTTGTGTTACTGGGTGGGTGTGTTTTACGGAGTGGGTGTATAACTGTGAGTGTTTGTGTGTTACTGAGTGTTTGTGTGTTACTGGGTGGGTATGTTTTACGGAGTGGATGTATAACTGTGAGTGTTTGCGTGTTACTCTGTGTTTGTGTGTTACGGAGTGGGTGTATAACTGTAAGTGTTTGTGTGTTACGGAGTGGGTGTATAACTCTAAGTGTTTGTGTGTTTCTGAGTGGGTGTATAACTGTAAGTGTTTGTGTGTTACTGAGTGGGTGTATAACTGTAAGTGTTTGTGTGTTACTGAGTGGGTGTGTAACTGTAAGTGTTTATGTGTTACTGAGTGGGTGTGTAACTATGAGTGTTTGTGTGTTACTGGGTGTTTGTGTGTTACTAGGTGGGTGTGTAACTGTGAGTGTTTGTGTGTTGCAGAGTGGGTGTATAAATGTGAGTGTTTATATGTTACTGGGTGTTTGTGTGTTACGGAGTGGGTGTATAACTGTGAGTGTTTGTGTGTTACTGAGTGGGTGTATAACTGTTAGTGTTTTTGTGTTACTGAGTTGGTGTATAACTGTGTGTGTTTGTGTGTTACTGAGTTTTTGTGTGTTACTGAGTGTTTGTGTGTTACTGAGTGTTTGTGTGTTACTCAATGGGTGTATACCTGTGTGTGTTTGTATGTTACGGAGTTGGTGTATAACTGTGAGTATTTGTGTGTTACTGAGTGGAGTGTTTGTTTGTTACTGAGTGTTTGCGTGTTACTGGGTGGGTGTATAACTGTGAGTGTTTGTGTGTTACTGAGTGGGTGTATAACTGTGAGTGTTTGTGTTTTACTGAGTGTTTGTGTTTTACTGAGTGGATTGTTTGTGTGTTACTGAGTGTTTGTGTGTTACTGGGTGTTTGTGTATTACTGAGTGGAGTATTTGTGTGTTACTGAGTGTTTATGTGTTACTGAGTGGATTGTTTGTGTGTTACTGAGTGTTTGTGTGTTACTGAGTGTTTGTGTGTTACTGAGTGGGTGTATATCTGTGAGTGTTTGTGTGTTACTGAGTGGGTGTATAACTGTGAGTGTTTGTGTTTTACTGAGTGGTTGTGTTTTACTTAGTGGATTGTTTGTGTGTTACTGAGTGTTTGTGTGTTACTGAGTGGAGTGTTTGTGTGTTACTGAGTGGGTGTATAACTGTGAGTGTTTGTGTGTTACTGAGTGGGTGTGTGAATGTGAGTGTTTGTGTGTTACTGAGTGTTTTTTTGTTATTGGGTGGATGTATAACTGTGAGTGTTTGTGTGTTACTGAATGGGTGTACAACTGTAAGTGCTTCTGTTTTCCTATGTAAATGTGCCATGCCCAACAGATAATTGATGTACAAAAGATGAGTGGTTGGAATGGCCGAATGTAAGACCAATTTGTACCCAATTTGCCACCCTTTGAAAATAAAGAAGTTCGTTCGTTCAATCTCTCGTTCTCTCTCTCTCTCTCTCTCTCTCTCTCTCTCTCTCTCTCTCTCTCTCTCTCTCTCTCTCTCTCTCTCTCTCTCTCTCTCTTATACACTCACCCAGTAACAAACAAACACTCATAGTTATACACCCACGCAGTAACACACAAACACAGAGAGAAGAGAGAGAGAGAGAGATGAGAGAGAGAGGAGAGAGAGAGAGAGAGAGAGAGAGAGAGAGAGAGAGAGAGAGAGAGAGAGAGAGAGAGAGAGAGAGAGAGAGAGTTGAATTGCATCACTAATTTTAAAGTTACAAAATGTATATGTACAATTTTTCTCCATTTTCTTTACAATTTTGCGACAATGCTCACGACAATCGTCACTGTATGTGTGTGTAAAGTGTGGGAGTTTGATCATAATAGTAGGTTGGGGGATGGGGGGATGTGTGTGTGGGTGGGCGGGGTGGGATTGTGTGGGTGGGTGGGGGATTTGTGTGTGGGTACGTGCGGGATGTATGGGTTGGCGGGGAGATGTGTGTGTGGGTGGGGATGTGTTTGGCTAGGTGGTTGTGGGTGAGTGGGTGGAGGAGGATATGTTGGTGGATGATTGATGATGGTTTATGGGATGGGTGGGGATATATGTAGGGGTGGGGAGATGTGGGTGTGGGGATATGTGGTGGGTGGGAGATGTGTGCAGGTGGGGGTGGTAGGGGGTGTGGGTGAGGGATGTTTGGGTGGATGGGTGGGGAGTGTGTGTGGGTGAGATATGTGTGGGGGATGTATGTGGGTTGGGGAGGGGTGCATGATGGGTGTGGGTGATGGATTTGGAGATGTGTGTGTGGGTGGGGGATATGTCTGGCTGGGTGGGGTGTGGTGTTGTGTGGGAGGGGAGCTAGTTGTGGATAAATGATGTGTGTGTGTGGGTGGGTGAAGGTGTGGTTGGGTTTTCGGGTTGGTGAAGGATGTGTGTGAGGGTGGGGATGTGTGCTTAGATGGGTGGTTGGGGTGTGTGAGTGTGGGTGGGTAGATAGGGGATGTATGTGTTGATGAGTGGGTAAGAGATGTGTGGGTGTTAGTGGTTGAGGGATAAGTACGTGTGTCTGGGGATGAGTGTATGAGTTGGGGATGTGTGTGTGGGTTGTGTGTGCGTGGATGGGAGGTGTGCGTTTGTGAATGGGGGATGTGTTGGTGGGTGGGGATGTGTCGGAGGGATGTGTGTATGGGTGGGGAGATTGTGTGTGGGTGGGGATGTGTGTGAATATGGGTAGGGGTGTGTGGTTAAGGGATGGGTGGCTGGGGGATGGGTGGATGGAGGATGTGTGGTTGGGTAGAGGATGTGTGGGTGGGTGATTGTATATGAGTACGGGTGTGTGGTTAAGGGATGTTTGGTTGGGGGATGAGTGGGTAGAGGATGTGTGGGTGGGTAGAGGATATGTGGGTGGGTGAGTGTGTGCAGGTTAGGAGATGGTAGGCGATGTTTGTAGGTGTGGGCTCGGGATCTGTGAGTGGGCTGGGGGAGATGGGAGATTATGTGAGTGGGTGCAGAATTTGTGTGTGGGTAGGTGCGGAATATGTGAGTTGACGGGGAGATGTGTGTGTGGCTGAGGAATGTGTGTTTGTCTGGGTGGGTGGAAGTGTGTGGGTGGAGGAGGATATGTGGGTGAGGATTGTTGGTGGGTAATGGGACGGGTAGAGGATATGTGAGTGGGTGGGGAGATGTGTGTAGGTGGGGGATGTGTGGGTTATTGAATGTATGTGTGCTTGGGGTGTGGGTGGATGGGATGTGTGGTGGGTGAGAGGTGTGTGTGGGTGGGGAGATGTGTAGGTGTAGGGATGTGGTGGATGGGTGGGGGAATGTATGTGTGTGTGGGTTATGTGTGTGGTTGGGTGGGGGAGTTGGAGTGAATGGGGGATGTGTCGGTGGGTGGTGGATGTGTCTCATAACATAGTAATATGCATTGTTTATGTTAACAAAATTCATGTGACAATGTTTTTTTCCTATGCACTGTTGATGAAAGAAAGCTGAGTGAGTGGAAGGGCCGAATGTAAGATGCGAGGCCTCGTTTCTGTTCGTTCGTTCGTTCGTTCGTTCGTTCTCTCTCTCTCTCTCTCTCTCTCTCTCTCTCTCTCTCTCTCTCTCTCTCTCTCTCTCTCTCTCTCTCTCTCTCTCTTCTTTGTAATTCTTTGTGTCATTTCTTCCCTTCCTGTCCTATCTTTCCTTCTCTTCTCACTCCTGCAAATCCTCTCTCTCTCTCTCTTTCTCTCTCTCTCTTTCTCTCTCTCTCTTTCTCTCTCTCTATCTCTCTCTCACACACACACGCACACACACACACATACTCTCTCTCTCTCTCTCTCTCTCTCTCTCTCTCTCTCTCTCTCTCTCTCTCTCTCTCTCTCTCTCTCTCTCTCTCCTATCTCATTTTTCTGTCTCTTCATTCCGACATATCATTCCTTTCCCTATTCTGTCGATTCCTGCCTCTCTCTTTCTCTCTGTCCCTCTATCTCTCTCTATCTCTCTTTCTCTCTTCTCCCTCCTCTGCAGTCCCCCAGCATGAAAGCTTCTAACAGAACAAAACATGGAACAGAACAGTTCACACAGAACAATATCACGGAGACACCCCAACTGCATTCTGCGTCCCTCATTACCAGGCCAAGCACGACTCACGCTGTGGTTTCTTGTTAATTAAATTGGCTCAAGCGGCTTTCACTAGTCACACATGCCTTGTTGATTCATCTCTTCTCTTCCCTCTCCTTGTCAAGTTTTGTTTTCTCTCTATGTCGTCCTTTTTGTCGTTTCTATAAATGTACTCCATCGTCTTATTCCTCCATGTTCCTGTTTTGCCACGGTTGTGTTTGTCTGCATACCTCCTTGCCGTGCTGTTTCTCTCTATCTCTCTATCTCATGTTATTTCTTTATATCTCTCTATCCTATGTTCTTTCTCTATATCTCTCTATCTCATGTTCTTTCTCTCTATCTCTCTATCTCTCTATCTCATGTTCTTTCTCTATATATCTCTATCTCTTGTTCTTTCTCTATATCTCTCTATCCCATGTTCTTTCTCTATATATCTCTATCTCATGTTCTTTCTCTATATCTCTCTATCTCATGTTCTTTTTCTATATCTCTCTATCCAGTGTTCTTTCTCTATATCTCTCTATCTCATGTTCTTTCTCTATATCTCTCTATCCCGTGTTCTTACTCTATATCTCTCTTTCCAATCCAATCCAATGTTTGGCACGAATCCCCCTTTCAGCCTTCGAGTTTTTGACTTGGCTGTAATTGGGGTATTTATAGTGTAGCTCAGAGGTTCCCAAACCACGGCCCGCGGGCCACTTGTGGGCCGCCAGCTGTCAGAAAGTGGCACGCGAGGCCTCGTTTCAGTCGAGATTTCAAGAGTTTACAATAGAGGAGGATAATGTTGCCCTCTTCATAAATCCATTCCTAGTTCCTGATGCCAAGTTCTGTTAATTACAGCAAAACCTTCAGCACGAAATAATTGACTTGAAATGCAGTTCTGCACTGAGATGTAAATTTCTGGAGCTGCCTGCTTCACCTTCAGCTGATCATATGATTTCATTCTGGCGACTATTGCCTGGCAAACAATTTGAACACTTGCGTTCATTCGCCAAGAGATACATTTGTAGTTTTGGATCGACTTACAGATGCGAGCAGTCATTTTCCGCAATGATCGTTAAAAAAAAAAAAAACAACGTTCCAGACTCACCAACACTAACCTAGCTGCGCTTATGACTTTGGGCACTGCAGATCTGTGCCCAGAGATTGATAAACTGGCAACTGAACTTAAGTAACTGGTTATGAAGAACATTCATTGGCACCTTGCCGTCTTGACAGACGATAGTTTGTGCTTTAAAAAGGCATAATAACTTTTACCTATGGCGGTAGCGAATGTGACTGATAAGGCCAATTCACGCTGTAAATGTTCGTTCACAGTGGGTGCATGTGAACACGTGGTCATTTCCACCATCATGCACCATCTTACGCCTCACACGCTCGGTGTGTGACTTATCTGCAATGATTTTCTCCTTTGTTTTATTCCATTTCTGATCTTTGCCCTCCATGCAACACGTTCAGCGGCGACTTGCTCCCACTGTGCATTATCAATGCCTGTATCAATCATGTCCCACTTACACACATCTTTGTATCGTAGTAGAGGCCGACCCTGAGATCTCTTACCCATCTGTAATTCACCAAAAAAGATGTCCTTTGGTATTCTACCATCATCCATCCTCCTAAGATGTCATATCCATCTAAGTCTACGAAGACTGAGCATGGAATAAACCGTCACACAACCTGATCTTTCCAATACTTCAGTATTTGTGATTTTGTCTTGCCACTTAATACCAAGAATTCTTCGCAGACACCGCATATGAAAGCTGTTTAAACGTTTCTCTTGGTGTGAGTAAGTTGTCCAGGTTTCACTGCCATAAAGAAGAGTACTAAGGACACAGGCTTGATAGACAAGGACTTTTGTTTTGGCAGTAAGCTTCCTGTTCTCCCAGACTCTTTTTCTTAACCTGTTCATTGTTGTTGCTGCCTTACCAATCCGGATGTTGATTTCCTGATCTAGGGATAATTTGCTATTTACCACTGATCCTAGATATGTAAAATGGTCTACCATCTCTAGTTCGGCGTCGTCAATAAAGATTGATGGTACCCCATGTGCACCTTGTGACATAATCTGTGTCTTCTTTTTGCTAATTGTTAAACCAAATTCAGAACAAGCATTGGATAATGCAGATAGTAGACATTGCAATTCTTTCTCAGAGTGGGTCGTAACTGCAGCATCATCTGCAATAAGCAACTCTGATCAGTACCCTCCTAATTTGGTCTTGGCCTTCAATCTCTGAGCATTGTAGAGGCCGCCATCTGAGCGTGAGTGAATGTATATACCACCATCCTGATCACGAAAGGCATATTTCAGTAGAAGTGAAAAGTATATTCCAAAGAGGGTGGGAGCTAGTACACAACCTTGCTTAACTCCACTCTTGATTTCAAACTCTTCAGAAGTTGCACCATCAAACTTGATTATACCCTTCATGCCTGTGTGGAACGATTCCACAATGGACAGAAGAGTTGGTGGGCAGCCAATCTTCTTTAGTGCCTTGAACAGACCCTCACGACTGACCAAATCAAATGCCTTTGTGAGGTCGATGAAGGCAATAAACAGTGGTTGATTCTGTTCACGGCATTTTTCTTGCATTTGTCGCAATGAGAATATCATATCAATGGTAGACCGGTTCTGTCGAAAGCCACACTGTGATTCGGGGTAGACTTGATCTCCTAGGACTTGAAGTCTGCGCAGAACAATTCTGGCAAATACTTTTCCAACAATACACAGAAGTGAGATACCCCTATAGTTGTTGCAGTCGCTCCGATCGCCTTGTATGAAGAACAGTTACAATTGTAAATTAATTACATTAATAGCGATTTTCGAAATTGATTTAAGATTTATTGTTAAATGAACTTTTGATTTTAAACCAAAAAATGAGCGCAGTGTAGTACTGACACTGACTACCTTTACTGTTTTAGAATTTTGGTGACGAAAGTTAAGAAAGGTAAGAATGATATTGCACGACTTTTATAATTTTATAACGTTGTGGCCCGCTTAACTAACGAAAATAGTAAATATGGCCCTCGGCTTAAAAAGCTTGGGAACCACTGGTGTAGCTTGTAGTTTGTCTTTATTACTTTGGGCTGCTTGTTGTCAACTTCCCGGCATCTGATGGGTTGATTGGCTTCGCTATTTCTTGATGAGGTATTTCATGTCTGGACAGAGTCGCGCACTTGTTGAGGCCTGGAGTAATTGTGGCCCCACCCGTCTTATGGTGCTGTTTCTTTCAGGAGCTTTACCAGTTGTCGTCTCTTCTGGTGTTCCTCTGTTTCCCCGTCTTGGCTTGCCTTTTCGAATCTTCTCGGTGTTCGCCAGTTTCAATCTTGGTGTGGAGCGATACCGGTTCTCGGACCATTGGTCTTGGTTGGGCTGCCGTTTTCATCCAGTTCTCCTTCTCATCTGTTGCTTCTTCTTTGGTCTGAGTTTAGCATTTCTGGTTCGGTTATCTATCTTTGCGTCGTACGTGTCTTCTCAGATGGTCTGCTACGAGGACAGATTGTCCATTGCGGATATATTTCCTCATCCCCGGCCACATTTCTTCTCCTCTGTCGCTGTGGAATTCTCTCTCCTCGTCTCTTTCTTCTTCTTCTTCTCTCTGGGACTTTGCATCTTCTGCTTCTGGTGTTTCGACTTGGATTTGAGTAGTTCATCTGTGCTCTTTCTTCTTGTATCTGTTTGAGAGCTTTTTCTGTCTTTTCTCTTTCTTCTTGTATCGTTGAGAGTTTATTCTGTCTTTTCTCTTCTTCTTGAATTTTTGATTGAGTTTCGTCATTTCAGCCTTTATAGCAACCATTCGAGCGACATCCTGCTCAACTCTTCTGCTGGACTTGCTTCAATTCGTCCAGGATGTGATGAACGGTTGTTGTCTGTGTTTCTTGCGTCTTGTCTTTTTCTCCCTCCACGCTTTTGAACTGTTATCTTAGGACTTTCAGTTGGCCTTCCAGTTGCGTTTTGTCGCTTTTTGTGAGTCGATTGGTAGCCTCGTACTGCCTCCTAGCCTCTTTATAGGGCAGGTTAGTTTTGATGGCGATCTTCATTGCTTCCTTGTTGTTTTGGTGGCAGAGGCAGCCGAGGTACCTGGCGCCGTGGTTGCCGAGGAGTTGGTGTACTTTCTGTTAGTGTTAGGCCTCCTGAAGTCCTTGTCGATCTTTGCATGCTGGCACTGACCATATGGATGAGGTCCAGAGCAGTATCTGCAAACCTCCACCTCACTCTTGCAGGTGGCACGGGTGTGCCAAAACTTCTGGCACTTAGAGCACTACAGCACTCTCGGTATGTAGGGCTCTGGTACTTGGTCTTTCTTGTCCCATCTGATGTATTGAGGGATCACTCGGTCCTCCGATGTTACTATGACGACTGTGGAGGGGATGTTGTTCTTTCCGATGATCCTCTCGGCACTGGTGATCTTGAGTTTCTTGTTCTCCCTTGTCAGCATCTCCCTGATCTGGTCGTTGGTGAGATGGGTCTTGACTCGTTTATGACCCATCCGTTTCATCATGCTGTGCCGGGTGGCTTCCAACCAGATGCTGTGGTGAAGCTTGATATCAGGCCTTTTCTTCTTGTGCGATTTTCTGCATAAGTGCTGTAGTCTTTGGGTTTTTGTTGATGGATACCACTACTCCCTCAGGTGTCTTGCGCAGCTGGTAGATGCTGTTTCTTCCCAGCTCGTTTTCCAACAGACTGATTATCTTGTCTGTTGCTAGCGCCGACAGTTTGGCTTCTCCCACGCTTGTCTGTTTTAGCAGCAATTTCCCGTGAAGTCCTCCGTTGTTGTTTCTTCTGATGTGGAGGTCTCTGCTAAATTGGGCTGCATCATCTTGTTGCTGTTGAGAACTCCCCGGCTGCTGCTGGTTTCAGTGTGTTTTCTTCAGCGACGGTGAGGCGGTTTCAGCATGGAGTAGCAGGGACTGCTGTATAGATAGGGCTCAGCAGTCGCCTGGCCTCTTCGCCTCTGCCGTCTTCTTCCCGGCTGGCATATAGCGCTTTGTCTCTGCGCATCACTTTAACGCGAGGCATCCTCTGCATTATCCGATTGCGATCTGTTCTCGATAGAGCGTCGAGTCCGAAATTTCCTTGCCATGTTGTTTCTCTAAATGTCTCTTTCTCATGTTGTTTCTTTATATCTTCCTTGCCATTTCTTTCTCTGTATTTTCCTTGCCATGTTATTTCCCTTAATCTCCCTATGTCATGTTGTTTGTCCATATCTCCCCGTCTCATATTGTTTCTCTACATCTCCATGTGTCATGTTGTTTGTCCATATCTCCCTGTGCCATGTTGTTTGTCCATATCTCCCTGTGTCATTTTGTTTGTCCATATCCCCTATGTCATGTTGTTTGTCCTATCTCCCTGTGTCATGTGTTTGTCATATCTCCATGTGTCGTGTGATTCTCTGAATCTCCTTATGTCGTTTTGTTTTTTCATATCTCCTGTGTCATGCTGTTTGTCCATACCTCCCTGTGTCATGTTGTTTCTCTGAATCTCCTTATGTCATGTTATTTGTTCATATGTGTCCCTGTTGTTTCTCTGAATCTCCTTATGTCATGTTTGTTCATATCTCCTTGTGTCATATTGTTTATCTGCAACTCCCTGTGTCATGTGTTTGTCCCATATGTGTCATTTTGTTTCTCTGAATGTCCTTATGTCATGTTGTTTGTCCACATCTCCCCGTCTCGTATTGTTTGTCTATATTTCTCCTTGCAACGTTCACTCCCAGAGTCTCCCCATGACATGTTTAACACGCCAACATATCAGCTCGTGTTGCCAACACTCTAACCTCTACATATTGTTTCCTTTCCCACAGCCAGACATATTTAACACACCAACAACAGCTCGTGTTGCCAACACTCTAATCTCTACATGTTGTTTCCTTTCCCACAGCCAGACATATTTAACACACCAACAAGCTGGCCACACTCTAACCTCTAAATGTTGTTTCCTTTCCCACAGCCAGACATGTTTAACACACCAACAAGCTGGCCACACTCTAACCTCTAAATATTGTTTTCTTTCCCACAGCCAGACCAGCCTGCACTGGAACCGGTTCATGGCCATTCACGTGAACATGACCTTGATCTCCTACACCTCCTCCATCTGGCTCGGGGTCATCATGGCCGCTATGCGCTACTTCTTCATCAGGTCAACGTCCCGCGGGCCCAACACCCTGGACTGCCGGTCCACTCTCGGGGTCATTCTCGTGACGTTTCTCGGAGCCACAATGGTGATCATCCCCAACTGCCTGGCCACTGGGCTTGTACCATGCTTTAACAACACCACCGGGCTGGTCCACTGGCACCTGACCATGCCCATCTTCGGACAGAAAGACAGCAACGCCCTCCACACCATCACCTTCTTCATTTATCCAGTAGCAGGAAAGATCATTCCATGCACGCTAATATCCATTTTTTGGGGGCCTCCTTCTTCACACTCTTCGAGAAACCGACAAGAGATCCAGAAGACTCAAGGGCGAAAACGCATCCGGAAACGGAAACAGCCAAACCCGGCGCACGACCATCATGCTTCTAACAATTATAGCACTGTACATAATTTCTGAGCTGCCGCAGTCTATTCTCGTACTGCTGTGTATATTTGTGAAAGACTTTTCACGGACGTGTATGCCCTGTTGGGAGACTTCATTGATCTGCTAGCGCTAGTGAACACTGCTTTAAACTTCGTGACGTATATTGCGATGAGTACCCAGTTCCGCACCACTCTGTCCGAGATGGGCTGTGCATGCTTGAGTGCGTTGACGTGTCACAGGTACGGACAGAAAAGTGCGTTACAGAGTACAAAATACACGATGACTTCGGTAACCACCGTTTGACAGGGCTTCCCTTGCTTGTCGGTATAGCACATAGTTAGTTTGACAGTATGAGTGGTGTTATTATAGCATACGTGTCTGATGTTTGACAATATGAGTGGTGTGATTATAGTATATGTTTGTGCTGTTTGACAATATAAGCGCTGTGATTATAGTATATTTATGTTATGTTTTTAATCATGTTATGAGAAGAAATAAATTGGAGAACATGGTGTCAATTGGCAAGATCGAGGGGAAGAGATCAAGGGAAGGCAGCGAAGTAAATACCTGGATGGCTTGGCCATGTGGCATGGTGAGATAGGAATAATGTGCTGATCCACGACTCTGGTGATCTAGTGAGATGGCGAGACATGACCGCCCACGCTCACCTGCATGGCACATGATGATGATGTGATGTTGCATGGCCGTTGTAGGGCGTCATAATCAACCCCTGGTTGTTTTCTAGATAATGTTACGTTCAGTAGCTTGCCACTGCTGTTTCAGCTAGAAGTCAGAGCGTAGTCTAACTGACCGGTGTAGGGAAGCTCATCTCATCTCATCATGTTCTCCTTGTACTAGCGGTATCGAGGTGAAGTATAAAACAGCGGGAGAATGCCCGCTTATGGGCTTCATATATCGATATTCCCAACGACTCTGTATTCCCTCTGTCAGTCGTTTACGTGGTTGGCCTCTTCCTCTGCTTCCATCTGGTCTCTACATCATTGCTTGTTGTGGTATACTGTTAGTTGGTAACCTACTTGCATGGCCAAACCATTTGACTTGCTGCCTTCTAATAAAATCTAGTGCAGCTATAAACCCCCACTTTAGTCCTGATGTCTTCATTTATGATCTTCTCTCGTAATGATACGTTGAGTATTCTTCTCAAGAATCTCATTTATATTGTTGTGATTGTTATTTTCTCTTTTCCTGCTCATTGTCCAGGTTTGGCATTGGTAGCATAGAGTTGGTAGGAAGATTGTGTTGTAGAGTGATTTCTTGGTACTATTGATACATGTTTGTTCTTTAGAATTGATGTCATTTGTCCAATGACTTAGTTTGCTTATTGCATCTTTTTTCGATCTCGTCTTCTGATTTCCATTTGATGATATTATATTTTCTAAGGGCTTGAAGCTCTTTACTTGTTTCAGGAAGTCTGCGTTTAAGTGAATCGTTTGCTGTTTTTTTTTTTCTTTCTGTTTTATAGTCATTACCTCTGTTTTACTTGTTCTAATTTTCATGGTTATGTTCCTTACACATTTTGTTAGATTATTCATGTGGTCTGTAATTCTGCTTCTGATTTTGCTATTAGTGTTTGATCGTCCGCAAATAAGAGTTCTTTAATGGTGTAAATTGCCGTTGGTTCTTCTTCCGTGTTCTGTTTGTCATGCGATGTTCTCGCAGTCTATTTGGCTCATTTCTTTACTTATGTTGTCTGTATAGGTTATGGACAAGAGAGGGGACAGGACACAACCTTGTCGTACTCCGGATCTTAGTGTGAAGGGTTCTCAGTGTAGGGAATGGACCCACTAATCTGCTATCAGCTATCTTCAAACCTCGCGGCCACGTCGACCATGTACCGATAAACATCATTGTATATGTTGCCTGAGAACTTTCGCCATACACAGTGGCTGGCAGAGAACAGAGGCGGAGGGTGTGGTTTCTGAGAGAAGAGGCAGTGGTCGAGCAACCTGCCTGGGGCAGGGGAACTGCTGACAGAACTAGAGTCTAGGGCTTGGTGAGGGCGACGTTCTGTCGGGGACCTGCAACATGGGCTGTTGCTTGTCATATGTTTGTGACATGTGATAGTTGATATGTGGTGCTTGGTTTGAAGTATGTCACATTATGTAACATGCATGTGATATTATGTGACACGTGTGTGATATGTATGTTATATGTAATGGACACATGATGGTTGATATGTGATGCATGGTATGAAGTATGTGACATGTATGTAATATGTATGTTATGTTATGTGATATGTAGGTGGCATGTAAGTGGTATGTATGTGATAGTTATGTGACATGTATGTAAAATGTGTGTGACATGTAATGGACACATTATAGTTGATATGTTGTAGATTATATGAACTATGTAGTGTGTATGTGATATTATGTAACATGTATGTCATATGTTTGTGACACATGATATTTGATATGTGTTACATCTGGGAGAACACGAGCTTACTGCCAAAAATCCTTGTCTATCAAGCCTGTGTCCTTAGTACTCTTCTTTATGGCAGTGAAAGCCGCACTGTGATTCAGGTAGAACTTGATCTCCTAGGACTGAAGTCTGCGCAGAACAATTCTGGCAAATATTTTCCCCAACAATACACAGAAGTGAGATACCCCTATAGTTGTTTGCAGTCGCTCCGATCGCCTTGTATGAAGAAACAGTTTACAATTGTAAATTAATTACATTAATAGCGATTTTCGAAATTGATTTAAGAGTTATTGTTAAATGAACTTTTGATTTTAAACCAAAAAATGAGCGCAGTGTAGTACTGACACTGACTACCTTTACTGTTTTAGAATTTTGGTGACGAAAGTTAAGAAAGGTAAGAATGATATTGCACGACTTTTATAATTTTATAACGTTGTGGCCCGCTTAACTACGAAAATAGTAAATATGGCCCTCGGCTTAAAAAGCTTGGGAACCACTGGTGTAGCTTGTAGTTTGTCTTTATTACTTTGGGCTGCTTGTTGTCAACTTCCCGGCATCTGATGGGTTGATTGGCTTCGCTATTTTCTTGATGAGGTATTTCATGTCTGGACAGAGTCGCGCACTTGTTGAGGCCTGGAGTAATTGTGGCCCCACCCCGTCTTATGGTGCTGTTTCTTTCAGGGAGCTTTACCAGTTGTCGTCTCTTCTGGTGTTCCTCCTGTTTCCCCGTCTTGGCTTGCCTTCGAATCTTCTCGGTGTTCGCCAGTTCAATCTTGGTGTGGAGCGATACCGGTTCTCGGACCATTGGTCTTGGTTTGGGCTGCCGTTTTCATCCAGTTCTCCTTCTTCATCTGTTGCTTCTTCTTTTGTCTGAGTCTTAGCATTTTCTGGTTCGGTTATCTATCTTTGCGTCGTACGTGTCTTCTCAGATGGTCTGCTACGAGGACAGATTGTCCATTGCGGATATATTTCCTCATCCCCGGCCACATTTCTTCTCCTCTGTCGCTGTGGAATTCTCTCTCCTCGTCTCTTTCTTCTTCTTCTTCTCTCTGGGACTTTGCATCTTCTGCTTCTGGTGTTTCGGACTTGGATTTGAGTAGTTCTATCTGTGCTCTTTCTTCTTGTATCTGTTTGAGAGCTTTTTCTGTCTTTTCTCTTTCTTCTTGTATCTGTTTGAGAGTTTATTCTGTCTTTTCTCTTTCTTCTTGAATTTTTGATTGAGTTTCGTCATTTTCAGCCTTTATAGCAACCATTCGAGCGACATCCTGCTCAATCTTCTGCTGGACTTGCTTCAATTCGTCCAGGATGTGATGAACGGTTGTTGTCTGTGTTTCTTGCGTCTTGTCTTTTTCTCCCTCCACGCTTTTGAACTGTTATCTTAGGACTTTCAGTTGGCCTTCCAGTTGCGTTTTGTCGCTTTTTGTGAGTCGATTGGTAGCCTCGTACTGCCTCCTAGCCTCTTTATAGGGCATGTTAGTTTGATGGCGATCTTCATTGCTTCCTTGCTGTCTTGGTGGCAGAGGCAGCCGAGGTACCTGGCGCCGTGGTTGCCGAGGCAGTGGCGTACTTTCTGTTAGTGTTAGGCCTCCTGAAGTCCTTGTCGATCTTTGCATGCTGGCACTGACTGTATGGATGAGGTCCAGAGCAGTATCTGCAAACCTCACCTCACTCTTGCAGGTGGCACGGGTGTGCCAAAACTTCTGGCACTTAGAGCACTGCAGCACTCTCGGTATGTAGTGCTCTGGTAACTTGGTCTCTCTTGTCCCATCTGATGTATTGAGGGATCACTCGGTCCTCCGATGTTACTATGACGACTGTGGAGGGGATGTTGTTCTTTCCGATGATCCTCTCGGCACTGAGTGATCTTGAGTTTCTTGTTCTCCCTTGTCAGCATCTCCCTGATCTGGTCGTTGGTGAGATGGGTCTTGACTCGTTTAATGACCCATCGTTTCATCATGCTGTGCCGGGTGGCTTCCAACCAGATGCTGTGGTGAAGCTTGATATCAGCCTTTTCTTCTTGTGCGATTTTCTGCATAAGTGCTGTAGTCTTTGGGTTTTTGTTGATGGATACCACTACTCCCTCAGGTGTCTTGCGCAGCTGGTAGATGCTGTTTCTTCCCAGCTCGTTTTCCAACAGACTGATTATCTTGTCTGTTGCTAGCGCCGACAGTTTGGCTTCTCCCACGCTTGTCTGTTTTAGCAGCAATTTCCCGTGAAGTCCTCCGTTGTTGTTTCTTCTGATGTGGAGGTCTCTGCTAAATTGGGCTGCATCATCTTGTTGCTGTTGAGAACTCCCCGGCTGCTGCTGGTTTCAGTTGTGGTTTCGTCAGCGACGGGGCGGTTCAGCTGGAGTAGCAGGACTGCTGTATATAGATATGGGCTCAGCAGTCCCCGGGCCCTTTCTTCGCCTCTGCCGTCTTCTTCCCGGCTGCATATAGCGCTTGTCTCTGCGCATCACTTTTAACGCGAGGCATCCTCTGCATTATCCGATTGCGATCTGTTCTCGATAGAGCGTCGAGTCCGAAATTTCCTTGCCATGTTGTTTCTCTAAATGTCTCTTTCTCATGTTGTTTCTTTATATCTTCCTTGCCTTTTCTTTCTCTGTATTTTCCTTCCATGTTATTTCCCTTAATCTCCCTATGTCATGTTGTTTGTCCATATCCCCCCGTCTCATTTTGGTTTCTCTACATCTCCATGTGTCATGTTGTTTGTCCATATCTCCCTGTGCCATGTTGTTTGTCCATATCTCCCTGTGTCATTTTGTTTGTCCATATCCCCTATGTCATGTTGTTTGTCCTATCTCCCTGTGTCATGTTTTTTGCCCATATCTCCATGTGTCGTGTGATTCTCTGAATCTCCTTATGTCGTTTTGTTTTTTCATATCTCCTGTGTCATGCTGTTTGTCCATACCTCCCTGTGTCATGTTGTTTCTCTGAATCTCCTTATGTCATGTTATTTGTTCATATGTGCCCATGTTGTTTCTCTGAATCTCCTTATGTCATGTTTGTTCATATCTCCTTGTGTCATATTGTTTATCTGCAACTCCCTGTGTCATGTGTTTGTCCCATATGTGTCATTTGTTTCTCTGAATGTCCTTATGTCATGTTGTTTGTCCACATCTCCCCGTCTCGTATTGTTTGTCTATATTTCTCCTTGCAACGTTCACTCCCAGAGTCTCCCCATGACATGTTTAACACGCCAACATATCAGCTCGTGTTGCCAACACTCTAACCTCTACATATTGTTTCCTTTCCCACAGCCAGACATATTTAACACACCAACAACAGCTCGTGTTGCCAACACTCTAATCTCTACATGTTGTTTCCTTTCCCCAGCCAGACATATTTAACACACCAACAAGCTGGCCACACTCTAACCTCTAAATGTTGTTTCCTTTCCCACAGCCAGACATGTTTAACACACCAACAAGCTGGCCACACTCTAACCTCTAAATATTTTTTTCTTTCCCACAGCCAGACCAGCCTGCACTGGAACCGGTTCATGGCCATTCACGTGAACATGACCTTGATCTCCTACACCTCCTCCATCTGGCTCGGGGTCATCATGGCCGCTATGCGCTACTTCTTCATCAGGTCAACGTCCCGCGGGCCCAACACCCTGGACTGCCGGTCCACTCTCGGGGTCATTCTCGTGACGTTTCTCGGAGCCACAATGGTGATCATCCCCAACTGCCTGGCCACTGGGCTTGTACCATGCTTTAACAACACCACCGGGCTGGTCCACTGGCACCTGACCATGCCCATCTTCGGACAGAAAGACAGCAACGCCCTCCACACCATCACCTTCTTCATTTATCCAGTAGCAGGAAAGATCATTCCATGCACGCTAATATCCATTTTTGGAGGCCTCCTTCTTCACACTCTTCGAGAAACCGACAAGAGATCCAGAAGACTCAAGGGCGAAAACGCATCCGGAAACGGAAACAGCCAAACCCGGCGCACGACCATCATGCTTCTAACAATTATAGCACTGTACATAATTTCTGAGCTGCCGCAGTCTATTCTCGTACTGCTGTGTATATTTGTGAAAGACTTTTTCACGGACGTGTATGCCCTGTTGGGAGACTTCATTGATCTGCTAGCGCTAGTGAACACTGCTTTAAACTTCGTGACGTATATTGCGATGAGTACCCAGTTCCGCACCACTCTGTCCGAGATGGGCTGTGCATGCTTGAGTGCGTTGACGTGTCACAGGTACGGACAGAAAAGTGCGTTACAGAGTACAAAATACACGATGACTTCGGTAACCACCGTTTGACAGGGCTTCCCTTGCTTGTCGGTATAGCACATAGTTAGTTTGACAGTATGAGTGGTGTTATTATAGCATACGTGTCTGATGTTGACAATATGAGTGGTGTGATTATAGTATATTTTTTGTGCTGTTTGACAATATAAGCGCTGTGATTATAGTATATTTATGTTATGTTTTTAATCATGTTATGAGAAGAAATAAATTGGAGAACATGGTGTCAATTGGCAAGATCGAGGGGAAGAGATCAAGGGAAGGCAGCGAAGTAAATACCTGGATGGCTTGGCCATGTGGCATGGTGAGATAGGAATAATGTGCTGATCCACGACTCTGGTGATCTAGTGAGATGGCGAGACATGACCGCCCACGCTCACCTGCATGGCACATGATGATGATGTGATGTTGCATGGCCGTTGTAGGACGTCATAATCAACCCCTGGTTGTTTTCTAGATAATGTTACGTTCAGTAGCTTGCCACTGCTGTTTCAGCTAGAAGTCAGAGCGTAGGTCTAACTGACCGGTGTAGGGAAGCTCATCTCATCTCATCATGTTCCTCTTGTACCTAGCGGTATCGAGGTGAAGTATAAACAGCGGGAGAATGCCCGCTTATGGGCTTCATATATCGATATTCCCAACGGACTCTGTTATTCCCTCTGTCAGTCGTTTACGTGGTCGGCCTCTTCCTCTGCTTCCATCTGGTCTGTACATCATTGCTTGTTGTGGTATACTGTTAGTTGGTAACCTTCTTGCATGGTCAAACCATTTGACTTGCTGCCTTCTAATAAAATCTAGCGCTGCTATAACCCACACTTTAGTCCTGATTTCTTCATTTATGATCTTCTCTCGTAATGATACATTGGGTATTCTTCTCAGGAATCTCATTTATATTGTTGTGATTGTTATTTTCTCTTTTCCTGTCATTGTCCAGGTTTGGCATTGGTAGCATAGAGTTGGTAGGAAGATTGTGTTGTAGAGTGATTTCTTGGTAACTATTGATACATGTTTGTTCTTTAGAATTGATGTCATTTGTCCAATGAGTTAGTTTGCTTATTGCATCTTTTTTCGATCTCGTCTTCTGATTTCCCATTTGATGATATTATATTTTCTAAGTGCTTGAAGCTCTTTACTTGTTTCAGGAAGTCTGCGTTTAAGTGAATCGTTGCTGTTTTTTTTTTCTTTCTGTTTTATAGTCATTACCTCTGTTTTACTTGTTCTAATTTTCATGTTATGTTCCTTACACATTTTGTTTATATTATTCATGTGGTCTTGTAATTCTGCTTCTGATTTTGCTATTAGCGTTTGATCGCCCGTAAATAAGAGTTCTTTAATGGTGTAATTTGCCGTTGGTTCTTCTTCCGTGTTCTGTTTGTCATGCGATGTTCTCGAAGTCTATTTGGCTCATTTCTTTACTTATGTTGTCTGTATAGATTATGGACAAGAGAGGGGACAGGACACAACCTTGTCGTACTCCGGATCTTAGTGTGAAGGGTTCTCAGTGTAGGGAATGGACCCACTAATCTGCTATCAGCTATCTTCAAACCTCGCGGCCACGTCGACCATGTACCGATAAACATCATTGTATATGTTGCCATGAGTAACTTTCGCCATACACAGTGGCTGGCAGAGAACAGAGGCGGAGGGTGTGGTTCCTGAGAGAAGAGGCAGTGGTCGAGCAACCTGCCTGGGGCAGGGGAACTGCTGACAGAACTAGAGTCTAGGGCTTGGTGAGGGCGACGTTCTGTCGGGGACCTGCAACATGGGCTGTTGCTTGTCATATGTTTGTGACATGTGATAGTTGATATGTGGTGCTTGGTTTGAAGTATGTCACATTATGTAACATGCATGTGATATTATGTGACACGTGTGTGATATGTATGTTATATGTAATGGACACATGATGGTTGATATGTGATGCATGGTATGAAGTATGTGACATGTATGTAATATGTATGTTATGTTATGTGATATGTAGGTGGCATGTAAGTGGTATGTATGTGATAGTTATGTGACATGTATGTAAAATGTGTGTGACATGTAATGGACACATGATAGTTGATATGTGGTAGATTATATGAACTATGTAGTGTGTATGTGATATTATGTAACATGTATGTCATATGTTTGTGACACATGATATTTGATATGTATTGCATCTGGGAGAACACGAGCTTACTGCCAAAACAAAAGTCCTTGTCTATCAAGCCTGTGTCCTTAGTACTCTTCTTTATGGCAGTGAAACCTGGACAACTTACTCACACCAAGAGAAACGTTTAAACAGTTTTCATATGCGGTGTCTGCGAAGAATTCTTGGTATTAAGTGGCAAGACAAAATCACAAATACTGAAGTATTGGAAAGATCAGGTTGTGTGACAGTTTATTCCATGCTCAGTCTTCGTAGACTTAGATGGATAGGACACGTTAGGAGGATGGATGATGGTAGAATACCAAAGGACATCATTTTTGGTGAATTACAAATGAGTAAAAGATCTGGGGACGGGCCTCTACTACGATACAAAGATGTGTTTAAGTGGAACATGATCGATACAGGCATTGATAATGCACATTGGGAGCAAGTCGCCACTGAACGTGTTGCACGGAGGACAACTATCACAAATGGAATAAAGACAAAGGAGATAATGATTGCAGATAAAGCACACACCGAGCGTGTGAGACGTCAGATGGTGCATGATGATGAAAATGACCATGTGTTAACATGCATCCACTGTGGACGAATATTTACAGCCCGAATTGGCCTTATCAGTCACATTCGCTACCGCCATGGGTCGTAGTTATTAAGCCTTTTTGAAGCACAATGTACCAAACTATCGTCTGTCAAGGCGGAAAGGTGCCAATGGTACATTATTTGAAGCCAGCTCCGTGGCGATGGGGCTGCGGACCCAATTCGTAATCCCGCACGCCGTGTTCGAAACACAGCTGCAGGCGATTTGGAAGCAGACGGCCTTACATTGGCAACACAGAACTGGTGTCGTTAGCCGCTACACGCTGCGGGATTTGCTGACGAGGGGACCCGAGCACTTATGGACTGAATGGTTCGATGTGCAATGAGGATGATCTGTCGACTAACTAACTAACTAACATTGGTTTTTATACAATGGTATGAGTGCCGTTCATACACAAAGCAATGGAAAACTACTCAACGTAAACTTGCCAAGAACTCACAAACAGTAAAAAAAATGCTTTGGTTGACTGCGACTTCCTGTAAAGGACATGCAACTACCTTCTTTTTAAAACAGTATATGAAGTATGAGATATTTATGTGATATTATGTATAATATATGTGATGTGTTTGTGAAACATTATAGTTGGATATGCGGTGAATTATATGAAATATTTCACGTGTCTGTGATATGTATGTGATATGTATGCGACACATGATATTTTATATGTGGTGCATGGTATAAAGTATGTGATATTGATGTGTTCTGTATGTACCATGTATGCCACATTTATGTGATTTCAGACAATTAGGTATATTTAGCTCCTGCGAAAATATGAGACATTCTAAACACAGACACAGTGTAATATCTTACAATGGACTCCATACAGGTGAACCACAGTGAAACTTATCCAAAACCAGAAACAATCAACAAATATATAATAAGGAAGTTATAGAAAAGAAAACTATTATTATACGACACAAAGGACAACCGACGTTTCGATTCTAAGAATCTTTTTCAAGGGCAGGACAACACAAACAGATATCAAGAAAAAAAAACATTTATGTGACATTGTGATTAGTATTTGTCGTTACAATTTGTGTGTGTGGCATAATGCGATTTATGTGTTTATATGTTGTGAAATTATACTTGTATGTTGTGAAATTATGGTTTGGCGAACCCACTCCGACTTCTGAGGTACTTTACGTCCCCAAGTCAAGGGCGAGAATTCAACATTTTATTTCAACTGACCGGTGCAGGGGTTTAACCCGCTACCTCATAATCAGCACACCGGAAGTTTACAAGCGAGCGCTGTTATCCATTATACCACATTACTTGTTATGTGTAAGTTTGTCTTGTGTGGTTGTGGGCAGTGGCCGCCTGGGCCGGGGGTTAACTTACCCGAGAGCAAGTGAACTCTTTGGTCTCTCATAAAGTGGCCCCCTTAAACATTAGACACAATGTTACTGACCTTTAACTCCTAGAAACCAGTATGTTCTGACCCAGTCCGCCATTGGTTGTATGGCACGTCATCAGAATGAACTACTTGATTCTTTTCGACAAGCCAGCGTATGACAATTTGTACAACCGGGTGCCCAGTTACAAGTTTTTACTCTTTCTTTCGTCCCGGCCAGACTCAAGATCTGAAGCGCCTTGCCAGAGCTAGCTCTGAAGGAGCTCTTTGGAAAAGTAAGCTTTGGGGGAACTCTTAGCAAAAGTAAGCTTTGAGGAAGATCCTTGAAACAGTAAGATTTGAGGGAGCTCCTTGTGAAAGTAAGCTTTGAGGGAACTCCTCGGAGAAGTAAGCTTTAAGGGAGCTCCTCGGAAAAGTAATCTTTGGGCAGCAGCTGCTTGGAGAAGTAAGTTTTGAGGGAGATCCGTGGAATAAAAAAGTAAGCATTGAGAATGATCTTTGGAAAAGTAAGCATTGAGAAACCTATTGGAAAAGTAAGTTTTGAGAGACCTCTTCGAAAAGTAAGCTGTGAGTTAGCTTCTTGGAAAAGTAAGCTTTGAGGGACTTCTTGGACAAGTAAGCTTTGAGTGATATCTTGGAAAAGTAAATTTTGAGGGACTTCTTGGAAAAGTATGTTTTGAGGAAGCTCCCTCAAAAGGTTTGATTCTCACGGTGTCCAAACACAACTCTCAGCTGATCTACACCAGGACTACTAAGCGGGAATATGGATGATACATCATTATAATCAATAATCAGTCAGGTGCCGTCTTCACAATCAAGGTTGGCTGCAATGGATCTCTAACACAGTCCCTCTCTCGCCTTCGTTGTACATTCTGTCCGACTGCTGTTCGTCCGTCGCTTTATGTTATCTTCCCACTTGTATCGTTGTCTACCTCTTGCTTGCTTGTCTTCAACCTTGCCCTCCAGTATGGTTTTTTATAAGAATGTTATGCCTTTTAACGTGGCCAAAATATTTCACTTGCCTCTTTTTTATTTCTTTCATCAACTCTCTTTTCATTCCCATTTTTTCTAGAATTATCTGTATTTGATAGTTTTTGTTTCCATTAAATACGACATATTTTCTGTATATCCACATCTCCAGAGCCTCGATTCCACTTTCTAATTAGATGTTCAATGTCCGGGCTACTGCGCCATATGTTAGTGTTGAATATACATAACATTTAACAATACTAATTTTAATGCGTTTTTAATCTTTCTAGATTTTAATACTCATTTCATGTTGTTGAAAATAGTTTTGGCAATTCTTATTCTCTTTTTGATTTCTATTTCACTTCTGCCATCATCTGTTATTACGTGTCCGAGATAGGAGAAACTTGTTACTTGTTCTAGTTTCTCCCTGTTTAATGTGATTTTCATTGATGACCTCTCCTTTCCACTGCCAATTGTCATAGCTTTCGTTTTTCTTTCATTAAAACTTACCCTAAACAAAACAACAAACAAACATTCTCGTTGTGTGATAACAGATTCTAAATGTGTGTGACCTAATTATACGCCTGTGTGTGTGACCTAATTATACAAGCGTGTGTGTGACCTAATTATACACGCATATGTGTGACCTAATTATACGCCTGTGTGTGTGACCTAATTATACGCCTGTGTGTGACCAAATTATACATGTGTGTGTGTGATCTAATTATACAAGTGTGTGTGTGACCTAATTACACACGTGTGTGTGACCTAATTATACAAACCTGTGTGACCTAATTATACACGTTTGTGTGACCTAATTATACACGTGTGTGACCTAATTATACAAGCGTGTGTGACCTAATTATACACGTTTGTGTGACCTAATTATACAAGTGTGTGTGTGACCTAATTATACAAGCGTGTGTGTGACCTAATTATACAAGCGTGTGTGTGATCTAATTATACAAGCATGAGTGTGTGACCTAATTATACAAGTGTGTGTGACCTAATTATACAAGTGTGTGTGTGACCTAATTATACACGTGTGTGTGACCTAATTATTCAAGTGTGTGTGTGATCTAATTATACAAGCATGAGTGTGTGACCTAATTATACACGTGTGTGCGATATAATTATGCACGTGTGTGTGACCTAATTATACAAGCGTGTGTGACCTAATTATAGACGTTAATGTGTGACCTAATTATACACGTGTGTGTGTGTGACCTAATTATACAAGCGTGTATGAAGTAACCCTTCATCTGATTAAGTGCTATAAAATGATTAATCGCCTCAAAACGTCTTCCCATATCTGCCATAGGCATATATACATTAGTTTTCCCTGTGCAGCCCCCTTGAAATTAATATATACTACAACATGTCTGCTGCCATATTAACAACTTTTAGGTCATAACTGTGCCCCTACTCCCCATTTTCGACATAAATTTTTGATTGGTCCAAAATCCAATTTTTTGTTAGGTGCTTAATCTGTTAAAATGTGTAAATTCTCAAGAAATATATTTGTCAATGTTGTGTGTTTGTGTGTGTGTGTGTTTGTTTGTGTGTGAGTGTGTGTATGTGTGTGTGTTATAAATCGTTGTACTGTGTATAAACAAAGGTTCTAACTAAACGTGTGTAACAGCAGATTCTGCAGACAGCAGATCACATACTCCAAGACTGCCCAGAATACATCACAAAGCTTCTGGCCTAGAGAAACAACAGTGGAAGATAAACTCTGTGGACCACTGAGTGAACTAAAAAAGACAGTGAAATTCATACAGTACAAGAGACAACATTGCAGTTGTAAGACACATTTCAAGCGAACGACAGAAGAAGAAGAGTAACAGATTATAACCGTGTGTGATATAATTATACATGTTTATATAAATCAGCACTGTAAAACCTATCAATTCTCGCGCCATGTATTTGTGACGTCATATGTTGGATGTGAATGTTATAAATCTCTTTGCAGGTTTGCGTGTCGCATTTATTGTCAACTGTGTGATGACTACGATAAATTAGCACTTTTGTTGTAGTATTATATTATACTGCTGTTGGTTTGAGTTTGTAGTATTATAAGTACCGGTTTCGTGTGTATATAACATGTATGACGTCATCTGTCGTGCTATGCCGATAAGCTTGGGTGATCATTTTTTTTTTGCCACCTTACACTATCACCAGAGTCGTGGATCAGCTCTGTGTTCTTGTCTCGACCATGCCACCTGGCCAAGCAATCCAGATATTTACTTCTTTGCCTTCCCCTTGTTCTTTCCCCCATTTTGTCACCAAGTTCTCCAATGTATTTCTTCTCAATGTCCAAATAAAATTGTAATTGTCTACGCCTAATTTCTCTACATTTGTCTCCTGTAGTACTTGGTCATATGTTTTTCAGTCTGTCCATGGAATTCATCGTATTTTCCTCAGAAACCACATTTCCACAGCCATTAGATGTTGTTCAGCTTGTCTGCTAATTGTCCATGCTTCACATCCATACAAAAATTACAGGTTCTATGTAGTACTTCACTACTGTTTTTCTCTTTGCAAATGTCATATTTTTATTGGTTAGTATGTTTTCCATCTTGCAAAAGGTTACCATGGCAATGATGATTCTTTTTCTAATCTACTTCAAGGCATCTCCCATCAGATGTTATGACTGTTCCGAGATAATTGTACCGATTCACTTGTTGAAGAATATTTCCATTTACTCATATGTTACATTTCTTTCTTCCTAGTGACGATAATAATCTGTGTTTTCGTACAATTCAATTCTAACCCTAGTTGTTCACTGTGTGCAACATCCGCATCTACTAAATATTGCAGATCCTGTTCATTGTCTGTAATCAATACTGTAACATCCGCATATCTAATGCTATTGATGTTACGTCCCCGAATGGTGATCCCTCTCATATCTTCTAAATTTCTGAACATATTTTCATCAGTCTCGGTAGAGATTTGTCCGCATATGTTTGTAAGAGTCACTATATTACAGAGTTTCCGGCTTGGGTCAAGATGGCGGGACATGTTTTCTTCTAGCTTGACTAAAGACGGTTGATCGGCGGATTGACAATCCGCCATCATAAAACTCTCAGCTGTTACAGAATCAGATGTCTGGCTCCAAATGTTTGACGCTTCGCACAAACATAGAGAGCCACGACTTCTGCCCTATGCGCCACCTTAGGCACGAGAGGAAAGACAAGACAAGACATATATATGTACGACCCTAAATTTACACCTGTTGCAATAAATATATGTAATGTTACTATGAAACTATCAGTGAACTCGCAGTTTGTAAGCACGTTATAAATCATTTATAGTACAAGTGTGATTAACATCAATGTGTGGGAAGCACATATAAAGTTGCCATCTTCAGATTATTATACATTAAAGTTAGTTACTTATCCTTTACAGAACGTCGCAATCAAAGAATGTGGACCGTCGCCTCCTGAAGCGAGTAACCAGTTCTTGTTGTGAGTTAACCTCTTGCAAGATACCTTCATCCATCTTGCTATCCTTCCACGGTGTTCTCATGATACTTCTGTAACCCCACATCCCCTCAGCTTCCCCATAATTCCTTATTCTACAAGTTGCCCATGATGTGAGTGGCGTAACAAGGTGATATTTCCTAGTGTCTACCACGTTGACGGGACCTGGTGGCTAGTGAGTCTTTTTATGTTTCCTCAGTTGTTTCCACTGGCTGCTTAAGATCAACACCGGCTCTAGTCACAGTAGCAGAACGACAGTCATGCTTGGAGAGTGGTTGTCGCCCATGTCTGTTCCAGACCGGGCAACTCAAGAGAAACTGTATTGCTGCGTGCGTGTGTGGGTGTGTGTGTTGGAGCATGTTGATTTACAGTGTAGAGTGTGTTGGGATATTTTGATTTACAATGTAGAGTGTGTTGGGGTATGTTGATTTACAATGTAGTGTGTGTTAATTTACAATGTGCAGTTTAGTTTAATTTAGTTTAGTCGACGGCACACGGGTGTAACCCATAAGTGCCCCGTTCTACTCCTAACTCAAGCCTGAGTCCGGAGAATCTCAGCTCAGTGCACGAACTCAGTGGCACCGGCGAAGATCCTGAAATACTTTCGGTAGATTTTTAACTCGAAATGTTGCCCGGGCAGCGCCGTTAGGCTACTCTTTTTCGATTTCCAACTGCCAAGGATTTTTTTACGTGCGCAACAATACACACGGGCGTTCCGATCTCACTACACAGAGACCAGGGGAAATGTTATTACTGGAAGTCCACGTGAAAAAATCCCGGTCCACACCGGGGCCTGAACCCGGGACCTCCAGCACTCGAGACGGACACCATACTTCGAGACCACTCAGCCCCCCCCCCCCCCCACCCCCCACATACACAATTTAGAGAGTGTTGGAATATGTTGATTTACAATGTGGTGTGTTTTTGGAATATTGTTATTTACAATGTAGTGTGTGTGTGTGTGTGTTTTTCTTTTCTTTTTTTTTTGCGTTTCCCTTACATGACGTTGCAGTCAACATCGGCATTTTCCAGTTGCTGTTGATGTACTAGGCAAGATTACACTCAGTAGTTTGTCATTGCTTTCTGAGCGACCGGCTCATATACCCGTAAGTTACCAACGCGGCGAGAACAGCTACCAATTCTTGCGGACATCACGTCACTCACGAGAGTATACGGGATTACGGGAAAAGACGCTAACCCCTAGGGTTAGAATATGTTGATTTACAATGTAGTGTGTGTTGGAATATGTTAATTTACAATGTAGTGTGAGTTGCATTATGTTGATTTACAATGTAGTGTGAGTTGGAATATGTTGATTTACAATGTAGTGTGAGTTGAAATATGTTAATTTACAATGTAGAGTGTGTTGGAATATGTTAATTTACAATGTAGAGTGTGTTGGAATATGTTAATTTACAATGTAGTGTGTGTTGGAATATGTTAATTTACAATGTAGTGTGTGTTGAAGTATTTTTGGCGCTCTTTCGCTTTGAACTCAAGCGTAGTCCATAAACACTACTTTTAGTAGCACTGGACAGCGTTTTATGTGTGGATTAGCTTTCCCTGTCACCAGTGTCCCTCGCCATCAGGCCGATCGCCATTCTGACTCAGATGTACTTGTAATTTACGTCACCAAGTCAAGGACGAGAAGTCAACATTTCAGTCCAAATGGCCGGTGTAAGGGGTTGAAGCCTCTACCTGAACATCAGCATACGGGATGGTGTTAACGTACGTAAATGACTGTATTGAGTGCGTTCGAGTATTACAATATAAAATGTACTTTGTGACAGTTTGTTAATATACATTTTAATGTGTGGGTATAAAAATTATGTGGGTATAAAATATGTACTGTAATGTGTGAGAATAATATAATGTGTTATGCGATATGTTCATAAATAATATAGTTAATTATGTGTGTGAGTGGTGTTGCCGAATTTAAGCTGTGTAATATGGAATGTATTATCTGCTATATCACAAAACTTTATACTGTATTGCACAGCAATATTGTAATGTCTTATACTGTATGAAAATTATGTAATTCATTTTATTTATGTCATGTATTCTATAATGTACTGTGTGTGAGAAACGGCAGTGTAATGTATCATGCAGTGTGTGAGAGAACATTGTAATCTATCATGTAGTGTGTGTAAAAGCATTGTATTCTATCACGTAGACTGTGAGAGAATGTAATCTATCATGTAGTGTGCAACAGAACATTGTAATCTATCGTGTAGTGTAAGAGAGAACATTGTATTCTATCATGTAGTGTGTGACAGAACATTGTAATCTATCATGTAGTGTAAGAGAGAACATTGTAATCTATCATGTAGTCTGTGACAGAACATTGTAATCTATCATGTAGTGTGTGACAGAACATTGTAATCTATCATGTAGTGTGTAACAGAACATTGTAATCTATCATGTAGTGTGTGTGTGAGAACATTGTAATCTATCATGTAGTGTGTGACAGAACATTGTAATATATCATGTAGTGTGTGATAGAACATTGTATTCTGTCATTCAGTGTGCGACAGAACATTGTAATCTATCATGTAGTGTGCGATAGAACATTGTCATCAATCATGCAGTGTGTGTGACAGAACATTGCAATCTATCATGTAGTGTGCGACAGAACATTGTAATCTATCATGCAGTATGTGACAGAACATTGCAATCTATCATTCAGCGTGTGACAGAACATTGCAATCTATCATTCAGCGTGTGACAGAACATTGTAATCTATCATGCAGTGTGCACGAAAGCTTGTTACCTAAACTGCTTTGCGCGCATGGGCATTGTAATATATAGTGTAGTGTGTGCGAGAAAAGTGTATCCCATAAAGTAGTGCACGCGATAGCATTGTAATCTATCATGTAGTATGTGCAAGAACATTTTAAGTGCCCGAAAATAGTAATATATATTGTAGTGTGAAAGAGAATTGTATTACTATTACCAGCGACGTGAAGATGGTGCGATCAAGCTGGCCGTCTTCTGGCGCAGGCACTCTAAGTACCCTAGAAGTACTGCGGCAGTGGTTGCTGCGGCTACAGACAGCACTGCTGGAGTTGTTGCTGGCCATGGCCCATAGCCATGAGAGCTCGGAGTGCCGATGTTTTGTTGCATCGTACAACATGTTGATCGAAGAAGACGGGAATAAACAGGTGTGACCTGCAACACATTGTGTGACCTGCGTGTGTTCATACTTGTGTGTGTGTGTGTGTGTGTGTGTGTGTGTGTGTGAGACACTCTGTCTCTCTCTCTCTCTCTCTCTCTCTCGATCTCTCTCTCTCTCTCTCTCTCTCTCTCTCTCTCTCTCTCTCTCTCTCTCTTTCACTCTGTCTCTCCCTGTCTCTCTATTTATCTATGTCTTCCTGTCTCTCTGTGTCTCCGTAGATACATATACCCTTCGACCCAACTGAAATAACTAACAGCGAAAATGGAGAACCAATAAGTGAACAAAAACAAATCCTAAAACAATGGAAACAGTACTTCCAACACCTTCTCAACATCCCATCAGATGTCACAGGAATTCAAGAAACCGACACAGATGCCACCGAAGAACTAGAACCAGACATACTGAAAGAAGAAATTATAGAAGCCGTCAGATTCGTCCCATTGAACAAATCACCAGGACAAGATGAAATACCAAATGAACTAATTAAAGCACCAAGAGAGGTAGGAACAGCATGGCTACATAGACCTGTTAACCATGTTTGGGTGGAACAACAGACACCACGAGACCGCGGAAACGCCATAATTATCCCAATTTGGAAAAACAAAGGCAGAAAAAGGGACTGCACACAATACAGAGGCATTTCACTGTTGAGTCATACTGTGAAAATATTTTGCAAAATTCTTGGGAAAAGATTACGAACTACTTTAGAACCCCAGCTAAGCGAAACGCAACTTGGATTTAGGAAAAACAAAGCATGCACAGATTCCATTTTTGCTCTTAGACAACTTAGAGAAAAATCAATCGAATTCAATTAAACCCTCTACTTAGCCTTTGTTGACCAAGATTTGATAGAGTAGATAGAAACAAGCTGTGAGAAATCCTTAAACAATATGGAGTGAGTACACATCTAACAAACTTATGTAGAAGCTTATACAACAACAGTGAATGCATAGTGAGAGCAACAGTAGGGCAATAAGAACCCTTCACCATAAGATCCGGAGTACGACAAGGTTGTGTCCTGTCCCCTCTCTTGTTCATAACATATATAGACAACATATGTAAAGAAACCAGCCAAACAGAAACCCCAAGAACACCGCATGACGAGAGCACAGAAGAAGAACAATCTGTAAATTTAACCATTAGAGAACTCCTCTTTGCGGACGACCAAGCACTAATAGCAAAATCAGAAGCTGAATTACAAGACCACATGAATAGTCTAAATGAAATGTGTAGGGAACATAACACGAAAATTAGCACAAGCAAAACAGAGGTAATAATTGTAACTAAAGAAGAAAAAGCAATGATTCACCTAAACGAACATCCCTTGAAACAAGTGAAGAGTTTCAAGTACCTAGGAAGTATAATATTATCAAATGGCAGATCAGAAGACGAGATCGAAAACAGATGCAATAAGGCAAACCAACTCATTGGACAAATGGTACCAAAACTTAAGAACAAACTTAATCAATAACTACCAACAAAGCACTTTACAACACAATCTTCCTACTAATTCTATGCTACCAATGCCAAACCTAGACATTGACAGAAAAAGAGAAAAGATTAATCATAACAACAGAAATGAGATTCCTGAGAAAAATACTCAATGTGTCAAGAAGAGATAAGATCAGAAATGAAGAAATCAGGACTAAAGTGGGGGTTGAAGCTGTACTATATTATATTAGAAGGCAGCAAGTCAAATGGTTTGGCCATGCAAGTAGGTACAGACCAGGGGGAAGCAGAGGAAGAGGCCGACCACGTAAACGTTGGACGGAGGGAATAGCAGAGTCCAAGGGAATATCGATATATGAAGCCCATAATCGGGCACTCTCACGATGTTTATACTTCACCTCGACACCACAAGGTACAAGAGGAACATGATGAGATGATGAGACTTCATGCCTTTCTCTATCTCCATTTCTCTGTCTCATACTCTCTATGTCTCTGTCTCTTTCTATCTCTCTCCATATATGTGGCTCTCTCTATCTCTCTCTATTTCTCTATCTCTTTCTGTCTGTCTCTATCTCACTGCCTCTCGGTCTAAGACTGTCTCTTTAGCTCTCTGTCTCACTCTCTCTCTCTCTCGCTCTCTTTCTCTCTCTCTCCGTCTCTCTCTCTCTCTCTCTCTCTCTCTCTCTCTCTCTCTCTCTGTGTTTCTCTGTGATTGTCACGCTTTATCTCACATTCTAGCAGTCTCTCTATACCTCTTCATCTCTCTGTCTCTCTATCTATCTACCTCTCTCTATATGTAGGGTTGTGCTCAATATTTAAATCTCAACTCCCGAAATAACCAAATAAAGCAATCTATTGAGCTTAATAAAAAGTGCAAAACTCTTGCAGTCTACTTGTGATTATGTTTACATGGCTTCCTTCCTTTTAATATCCTTCGTGGTGCTGAAGTTTGTCATGGCTTCTAGCAAAATACAATCAATCAATCAATCAATCAATCAGTCAGATGCGTCTCCACAATGAAGGCTGGCTGCAATGGATCTCCAACACTGTCTCTCGCCTTGACTGTACATTCTGTCAGGCTGATGTCCGTCCATCTCTTGATGTTATCTTCCCACTTGTATCGTTGTCAACCTCTTGCTCGCTTGCCCTCAACCTTGCCTTCCAGTATGGTTTTATAAAGAGTATCGTGTCTTTTAACGTGGCCGAAATATTTAACTTGCCTCCTTTTTATTTCTTTCATCAACTCTCTCTTCGTTCCCAGTTTTTCTAGATTGATTGTTTTTGTTTCCATGAAATACGACCTATTCGTCTGCACATCCACATCTCCAGGGCTTCTATGCGACTTTCTAGTTGCTTATTCAATGTCCAGGCTTCCGCGCCATACAGTAGCGATGAATATACGAAGCATTTGACAATTCTAATTGTTAATGCGTTGTTAATCTCTCTAGATGTTAACACTGATTTCATGCCGTTGAAAGCATTTTTGGCCATTCCTATTATCTTTTTGATTTCTATTTCACTTCTGCCATCATCTGTTATTATATGTCCAAGATAGAAAAACCTTGTTACTTCTAGTATCTGCCCGTTTACAGTGATGTTCATTGATGCCCTTTCCTTTTCACTGCTAATTATCATAGTTTTTGTTTTTTGATGTCAGTATCTAAGCAACATTCTGCTTATTTATTTGTTCCGCATACATTCAGGGGTCTTTATTTAACATCATAGTAGACCGGAAATATGCACGAATTAGAAGACATAATGGAAAATATAAAAACTCAGCAAACATTTATTTATTTTCTTCACCTTCTTCGTTCCTCTTTCGACGGGGTGTCATAAATAAACACACATGTGATTCGCGCTCATATAAGTAGAAAAAAGTCGCTTAAAAGTCGACAGGGTCGACTTCATTGCACCGGGTTTTGTCCCACATGGCTCGGTCTCTTTCCGCAGCGCGGAAAGCGTCGCATAAAGCACGAACTCCGTAGCTGTTAGCGACGACCCACAGGAGTCTCCAATATATTTAACTCGTAAACCGAAGGGCGCGGGCCGGAATCGAACCCACAACCTTCGGAGCCCGAGTCAAACGGCTTGACCACTTCGCCGTAAAAAGTAAGAATTAGAGGACGCACTAGACAGTATAAAACTTGAAAGCTGTAGTTACTGGCCGGGATTCGAACCTGTTACCTCCTAATGATGACAGCGCCACGCCGCAGGAACAAGTGTACTTCGACGCATAAACAACTCCTCATGGAAGATATATGAAAATGTGTCTTCATTAGCCAGGTCTATCATCCACATGAATCCACAGCTATGGAATATGGACAGAATTCGTACCTAACCATAGATGTGATATTCCTCTGTTGAGGGAAGTACGTCATACCTCGTAATGCACCTCAGATAATAGTGGGTCCAGCTTCCACCTGTATATGTGCCGGGGGTGGGGGGGGGGGGGGTGGGAGGGGGGAACTTTCCGAATGTCTATAACGCCAAGCTTCCATTCTAGAGACTCAGGTTCGAATCCTCGGTAAAGTGGTGGTGGGGAGATTGGCGTGACGGTAGGAAGATAGGCGTGCCTGTGGGGAAATTGGCGTGCAGGTAGGGGGAGACTGGCGTGATGGTGAAGAGGTTGGCGTCCTGGTGGGGAGATTGGCTTGTTGGTGGGGAGATTGGCGTGCTGCTGGGGAGATTAGTGGGGAGATTGGCGTGCTCCTCTTGGTGGTCGATTACCTATGGACAAGGTGATTGTGCGCCTGTGGGACCAGGTGGAGAAAGTGGTGGAACAGACTGAGAACCCGTATGTGGAAAGAATGAGATTGCGGGGGATTGGCAGGGTTCTGGTAGAATCTCAAAACTGAGAGGGAAGACTAGGAGAACTTTCAATCAGATAGCGGCGGGAACAATTACTAGTGTGACTCTTCGCTGGCTGTTGAACGAGGGGACGGCGGGCATATGGGAATGTCCTGAGTGCAGTGATGTCGGTTCTTAGCTCAACTCAACTCAATTATAGTGAAGAGATGAAATAAATAAGGGACACAACCTGACAAACACAGCCCAGAGCTTGTCTCCAGGGTTACCCCCCGTGGGCGGCCCACATCCGGCAAGAAAATGGAGGGGAATACCAACAGCAGAAGTGTCCACGGTTGTGGTTTGTTGGCACAAACCCCGACAGTCCGGCCTGCTTGATACACGGGGAGCTTTAGCGGTAAGTACACAAACACCCTCAATTATGTTTACGTTATATGTCGAACTAAAGTGTGCTGTACAAACTTTAAAGAGAGTCAGACGGTCAGAACTTGAAGTTAAGAAAAGTTCGGGGCGCGATGATTTCCAGTCGATAAATAAGGTTTCGTAACTTTAAACCTGTGCTTTATTATGATAGCTTTAGTTTAGGTAAACATTGAATAACACTTAAATAAGTGACTTATCACAGTAGATACTGCTATGTGGTTGTATGTGCCACGATTTCACTTATAGACTTTGAGAATTTGATGAGGTGTGCCAAAGCATAGCCTGCGAGAACTAGTCTCCTGGCGATGTCCCGGCAGTCTGGTCCCGTAGGTCGGTTGGTAGACATTCCATTACAGGCTGGGCTTGGAAGGCATTCTGTAATAGTAGTAAAGACAGGGCAAATAGAAACGACAGTCGATTGCCGAACTAACAAGTGATTTTTGATTGACCAATTGGTTAACTAATGTGCCGCTACTGTCCTTGTGACACGCCCATAACACCATCCATTTGACATGCCCATAACATTGCCCTTGTAACACGCCCATAAGACCACCCTTCTGACACGCCCATAAGACCACCCTTCTGACACGCCCATAAGACCACCCTTCTGACACGCCCATAAGACCACCCTTCTGACACGCCCATAAGACCACCATTGTGACATGCCTATAAAAGTCTTATAGTATAAGACTGTCTCAGTCCATCCAGCATTTCTCATGGTTTGCCTTTGCTTCTCCTCCCCATGATCTTAACAGTTTACATGATGTTTCTCCAATGCCTCTCTTCTCATCACATGACCAAAGAAAGATGTTTGTCTCTTTATTATATAAGTTTCATTAACCTCTTTCAGGCGGTCGTTGTTAGTTACTCTTATAGTCCAAGGAATTCGCAACATTCGTCACAGGAACTATACCTCTGTTGCTTCCAAGGTCTTTTTAATTTGTTCATTTACATTCCAAGATCCACTTCCATAAAGCAAAACATGCTCTATATAGCACTCAGTGCTCAATGATGGTGACTTATTGCTTAAGGTGCTCTTCATTTTCTGAAATGCAGCTTTTTCTTACCGTATTCTGTTCTTAATCTCTGTTGTTCATCTTTCATCTGATGTTATATAATTCTTCTTCTTCAGCATTCCGAGCCATTGAGGTTCTTTGCTGCAGATACAAGCCGTCTCCATTCGTCTCTCTGGTTGACCCTCTCTTGCCAGTCGTTGATTCCAAGTGCTTGTAGGTCTGTATATATATTATCTCTCCACCGTCTTCTTGGTCTACCTCGGGGTCTACGGTCATTTATTTCCTGAGTGTAAGCGAGTTTTGTTTCCCTATTATCTTCCATTCTTTCTATATGCCCCAGCCATTGCAGTCTATTAGCCTTCATGATACCAGTGATTAGCGGGGACTTAAACAGATCATAAATGTCTTTGTTACTTCTTCTTTTCCACTCTCCACTTTGTGTATCCCTAATGAGTCCAAAGATGCGTCTTAAAACTTTGTTCTCAAAGGTTTGTAGCAAGGCTTCGTCTCCTTTCGTTGTACTCCAGGTTTCAGAGCCATACAGCACAACTGGTCTGATCAGTGTTTTTTATATTGTGATCTTGGTGTTACGAGATAGCGCCTTTGATTTTAGTAGATGTTGTAGTGCATAGTATATCTTATTTCCAGAGTTGATTCTAGCTTGTATTTCTTCCCTTATTATGTTGGAGCAGTTGAAGATTGTACCCAGGTATTTGTATGTTTCCGTTCTTTTAATGGTCATATTATCTATTTGTATGTGGCCAGAGTTTGTAGCCATTCCGTCTCTTGAAATTACCATATATTCTGTCTTTTATCTTGGTTGATAACCAGCCCCATCTGTTGGGCTTTTTCCTTTAAGTGAGTCAATATTTCCAATGTCTTTTGTTCATTTTCCCCTATAATATCTATATCATCTGCATAACCAAGCAGCTTGGATGTTCCTCCAATATCACATTCCTCCTTTACCTTCCTTACAACTTTCTCTAGAGCCAGATTGAAGAGTAGCGGCGATAGTGCATCACCCTGTTTCAAGCCAGATGTTATTTGGAAAGGGTCTGATTTCCTGCCTTTATATGTTACTATACCGGTCTCTCTGGCCGAGGGGTTACAACACTTTCTCCGTAATCCCGTTTATCATGCAGAGTCTCGTAGCGTATGAGAGCTGGAAGCGGTTCGACCCCCGCTGGTGACTTGTGGGGTAACTGAGCCGGCCGCTCAGAAAGCAATGGCAAACTACTGAGCGTAATCTTGCCAAGAAATCAACAGACAGCTGAAAGATGCTGCTGTTGACAGCGATGTCCTGTAAAGGATATGGGGGAAAAAAAAATATGTTACTATATTATAAGTATCCTTCATGCATAGTCTGGTCATGTT
The DNA here is from genome assembly GCA_014155875.1 of Cepaea nemoralis. Classification (NCBI taxonomy): domain Eukaryota; kingdom Metazoa; phylum Mollusca; class Gastropoda; order Stylommatophora; family Helicidae; genus Cepaea; species Cepaea nemoralis. Next base: position 31,394 of record JACEFZ010013912.1, on the reverse strand, counting down.
GATTAACTTCCTTGGTATTCCATGTTACATAATTGCCACTAGTTATTTAAAACTATCCGCTTGTTTAAGCATTTTGCTTCTATTATCATTTCATATTTTGGAGTCACAATTTTCTTTGATATCACCATTGTTACTGTTTTCTTGATATTCAATGTTATACCTTTCTTTGCACTCTTTGTTACTACAATGTCCAAGAACTGTTGTAGATTGTTTGCATTTTCCACCCCCAAAACTGTGTCATCTGCATAACATAAATTGTTTGTTTTGTAACCTCCAATTAGTATTATTTAACGAACATTAGAAACTTAGGGAAATCATGATGAAAATGGGCTTTCCATCACATGTAGTACACCTCATAAAAATGCTCTATACAGACCAACAAGCAGCGGTTAGAATAGATGGCCATACCCATAATAGTGCTTCTAGTGCACTGGACGAAGATTTGTTTGACATCAAGCAAGGAGTCTGTCGAGGCTGTGTGTTGTCCCCTTATTTGTTTAATTTGTATGCAGAAAATATAATGATATAACCAAGAAGGAATATTGATGCCCTAAATATTGGTGGTCACGAAATACCAGATATTTGAAATGCTGATGATACAGTATTACTATCCACATCACAGAATGATAGAGGAAAACTAATAACCTCTACCCAAAAGAATAGTGAAAATCACAATTTATATCTTAACATAGCAAAAACAAAGATAATGCATGCAGATAAAACTAATATCGAGAAAGGAATATATGTTAATGAGGAAAAATTGGAGGTTATGGAAAATTATGAATATCTTGGGTCATTGATTACCAACAACGGTGACACAATGAAAGAAATTAAAAGACAAATATCACTTGCTACCCAAGCTGAACAATGCATAAATTTGTTTGAATATAAATGTTATAGACGGGTTCCAAGAATATCTTGGATACAGAAAATAACAAATGCATCCAAAAGGCAAGAGCTGAATATTGAAGAAGGTTGGCTACTAAAGATGATAAAACAAAGAAACTTGAATATTTTGGTCACTTGAAACATGAAAGTTTGGAGAGAACAATAATGGAGGGTTATATGCTCGGGAAGAGAGGAAGAGGAAGGCCAAAGAGAAGATGGGTGCAGGATGTGGCAGATGATCTCTAGTTGAGAATATCATATGTGGGACATCTTCTTTATGACCGAGAAGGTATCCGGATTGTTGTTGTTATGGGAGCAAAGTTCTGCAAAGGACATGCCACTGAATGAACGAACGAACAAACAAACAAACAAACAAACAAACACTGACACAGGTTAAATTACATAGTACTGTACTTTGTTCGATCCACTACTCAAACATCAGAGCGTATATATCATCTTTTTTATTTTGTGAAAATCCAGTTAAGGCAGTGAGACGAACCTTGTCTGCTTGAATGTATTTGAGTAAACGTGGATTATTAAGGATTATTTCATACTGATGTAGAACCAGTGCAATATATACATTATGGACACTAATAGAAAGGTCAATAGAGAAACAGAAAGACATATTTGTGCTTCATAGATTATACTAAGGCATTTGATAAACTAAAACACGATGAACTGATTAAAATGTTGGAAGATATCAACATTGATGGACAAGATTTAAGAATAATAAAGAATTTTTACTGGAACCAAGTAGCAGCAATTAAAACTGGGAAATAAAGAGGGTAGTTTCAAACAGATAAAGCTAGGAGTACGACAGGGGTGTGTCTTGTCACCAGATCTCTTCTCCCTATATAGCGAAGTAATAATGAGAGAGATCAAAGAGATGCCAGGAATACTAGTTGGAGGTTATAACTTAATAATATATGCTATGCAGATGACACAGTATTGGTGGCGGATAAATCAACAGACCTACAACAATTGTTGGACACTGTAGTAACAGAGAGTGCAAGGAAAGGACTCTCCTTGAATATCAAGAAAACAGTAACAATGGTGATATCAAAGAAAATGGTGACACCAAAATGTGACATAGAAATAGAAGGAAAAATTCTTAACCAAATGGATAATTTAGATACCTAGGGGCATTTATAACATCAGATGGAAGATGTACAACAGAGATTAAGAGCAGAGTAGGGCAAGCGAAAGCCGCACTTCAGGAAATGAAGACAATCTTGTGCAACATGTCACTGCCACTGAATGTAAGAAAGAGAGTGCTGAAATGCTATGTAGAACCAGTTTTGCTGTATGGCAGTGAATCTTGGAATGTAAATGAACAAATTAAGAAGAAATTAGAAGCAACAGAGATGTGGTTCCTGAGACGAATGTTGCGAATTCCTTGGACTGCCAGAGTAACTAACGACGACTGCCTGAAACAGGCTAATGAAACTAGAACTATATACTATATATATACAACAATAAGAAAGAGACAAACAGCATTCTTTGGTCATGTGATGAGAAGAGAGACATTGGAGAACATCGTGACAACTGGAAAGATCAAGGGGGAGAGAAGCAGAGGCAGACCAAGAGAAATGATGCTGGATGGATTGAGACGGTGGCACGGCGGAATATCAGCAGCAGAGCTGATCCAGAAAACCAAAGACCGAGATCTGTAGAGAGCCATGAACGCCTACGCCAGCTGGCAGGGCACTTCATGATGATGATGATGTAAAAGAGCACTAGCTGAGATCATTGTGTGACCAACACATTCATGTTTTATTGTTGTATCCATGATTTATTGTTGTATCCATGATTTATTGGAGAATGACTATTTGTTTTTTGCATTCGCTGGCTTTCAACTCAACCGTAGTCCACACATGTGCTACAACTTCTAGTGCACTAGACTGAATTTTGCGTGTGGATTAACTTTCCCTATTACCAGTGTCTCTTACCTTCAGGCAAACCCACTCTGGGTACTTGTAATTTACATCTCCAAGTCCAGCTTACTGGTGTAGGATTTGAACTCGATACCTCGGCATCAGCCCACCGATGTTTAAGAATGAGTGCGCTTGTCCATTCAGTCAAGCTGACCTCTGAATGGCAATTCAAGATTGTGTTTACACGTTGACTTGAGGGCACACATATGCAGTTTAGTAGCCAGAAACATTCAGAAGTTGTACAATATACATGTGCACATAATTATCAGTAACATGCTAACCATCTTTGAAATGACCAAGTGTCTACGGTAAAATTTGGGTATTGAACCAATCAAGACATCACCAAATATATATACCATCTCATAGTCTCCGACACAGACTACGTATTTATCCATCAATACTATCTCAGGTATCTCACACAGGATACTTGACCATCCATACTGTCTCAAGACTGCCACAGTCTTCGCCATCCCTAATATATCAGATCTCCCACACAGACAACTTGGCCATCTAAACCATCTCATATTGTCCCACACAGACAACTTGACCATTTAAACCATCTCAAATTCTCCCACACAGACAACTTGACCATTTAAACCATCTCAAATTCTCCCACACAGACAACTTTGTCATCTAAACCATCCAATAATATTGTCCCACACAGACAACTTGGCTGTGTATAACATCTGAAATCTCACACATAGATGAATGCCCATAGGAGACGGAACACATCGTTCATAGTCAAATTGTCCCTGCAGTGTGTGTAACTAATCCATCACTTGTGTGGACTGGGGACAGTGTGGTGTTTGTTGTCTCTGCCATTTGATTGTGAAGTCTGCCTCTCTCTGTTTCCATTGTAGCTTTGTAACTAATCCATCACTTGTGTGGACTGGGGACAGTGTGGTGTTTGTTGTCTCTGCCATTTGATTGTGAAGTCTGCCTCTCTCTGTTTCCATTGTAGCTGTTGTGTGGGGTATGCTGACTGCGAGTAGTCAGGTGACACGACCAAACCATCAGACTAGCTGACTATGGATGACATGCCTTGCTGACAGTGGGCCCACTTTTTATCCTGATGTTGTTTCCAGTCTTTTGATCAGTGACCTGAACAAAGGAGAAGAAGAAGGATATCAAGAGGAAGGAGGAAGGGCTGGAGAAGAAGAAGAGAGGTACATATGAAAACACAGAGATAAAGGAGAAGAAGAAAAAGAGAGGAGGCAGAGGAAGAGACGAAGAAAACGATGATGAAATCAATAAATGATTTGATATTTTCCTGTGGCAAGTTACCAGATGTTACCGGACAGCAGGCCTCACGCGGGCACAGGAGGAGGCTTGATGCAGGAGTGTGTTAGTGAGTGAACAAGCGAGTGAGAGAGAAAAGACTAGTAATGTATGGTCCGTGGACACATTTCGAACAACGGTGCACAGAAAGTATCCTTGGTTGTCTTGCCCTCAATTTAATGGTGGCATGACTTAGTGGATACCACACCAGCTTAAACAATATAAAGTCTTAGTTCAAAATCTCATTGAGAAATAGTGTCCAAACAGTATACAGCCGTGTAACTGAACCAGTCGCACAAAGGGGAAGGTAACTAACTCACAAAATAATAATAAACATTATCCTCCATTTTTGCTGCGAAGCGCCGTGGGAAGAGATAATGTCCGTTCCAGTTCCCTAAGAGTGGCACTGGATAGTGTCATTTCGTGGAATTATCCAATGTCTGTGATGTCGTCAGTCCATTTTCTTGCTCTAGCATCATATCTTTTTTGCTGAACGCCAGTGCAGGTAGATGGTGGTGTTAGATTCTAACGAGATGGCCGAACCATTTGATCTTCTGCCTTTCACTAAGACAGACAGACAGACAGACAGATAGATAGATAGATAGATAGATAGATAGATAGATAGATAGATAGATAGATAGATAGATAGACAGACAGACAGACAGACAGACAGACAGACAGAAACGTAAAATTGTTCAGAAAATCTAAATAATTGATGGGGTTGATTGTGATGTCCTGCACAAAACTAGCAGGTAACTTTAACCCTGTCAGAAAAACAGATCACTGCACACGCAAACCAGCTTATCCACACCAAGTTACAGTTAGATGCTGTAACAGTACAAAGACAATGCGATATAACTCAATAAGGTCACAGATGCGCAGACAGATCTAATAACATGAACAAAAACTACACAGGAATCGATCGCCTCCTGCTCGACATCGTTCAGGCGGGAGAAACAAGTTGTCAAACCCTTTGACACTGCTGCTATCTGCGTGGTCATGCATGGCTGATGCGTGCACAGCCGCCCGTTGGAAATGATGAGGTTGAGATGCAGGAACAGCAGCGGAGAATAAGACCCGTCAGGCGATTACCGCAACGCCGCTGGAAGGGACTGACAGCTGTTTTGTTGTAGCCCGCAGAGCAATAAATATCATTTGCTGAACATGTGGCAACCTCTGGCAGACTGGTTCCACTTCGTAAATAAAGACACACACGTATTCTTTGGCGCTCATAGAAGTGAGGAGAGGGGGGGGGGGGAAGTAAGAATAGAGAGTAGGGGACGCGCTAGACAACATGAAAATTGAAAGCTATAGTTAGGGACTGGGATTCGAACCTGTCACCTCCAAATGACTGCAGCGCCTTGCTGGAGGAACAAGTGCACTTCGACGCATGACCAACTAGACAGGTGTCTTCATTCGCCAGGTCTATCACACACAAGAACCCACGACTATGGAATACGGACAGAATTTGTATCTAACCAATGAGATAGCACCATATGTCTCAGAAATGTATATGACCCCAGCATAGGTCAAATAACAAACAGACACATCAGACCGTAATGCTGTGTCCAGTATATTAACGAACATGTAAAGAAGAGAAATGATTGGTCGGTTCCAATGTTGTACACGTATTACACATAAATATCAATTGGAGGACCCATTGAGGCCACTAAGACAGTTCATAAATAAATACACACGAATTGTTTGGCGTCCACAGAATCAGAGGTAAGAATTAGAGACTAGGGAAGGCACTAGACAACATAAACATTAAAAGTACGGTTTCAGTGAAGTACTGTTTCGTCACTGAGACTCGAGGTTTGAGCCACACACGTATCCAGTCCACAACACATGAAGTAACCTGTATATGTATATACTGATTAGAGTTTTCATGTTGTGTCTCTCTCTCCGTCCTTCTGTCTGTCTGCCTGTATCTCCCTCTGCCTGCCTGCCTGTCTTCTATATCTGTTTGTGTGTGTGTGTGTGTGTCCGCCACTGTCTCTCTGTTTTTTTCTGTCTCTCTCTCTCTCTCTCTCTCTCTCTCTCTCTCTCTCTCTCTCTCTCTCTCTCTCTCTCTCTCTCTCTCTGTCTGGATCTTGCTGTTCTCCCTGCCTGGTATCTGTTTCTCTCTCTGTCTGTGACACGTGCTTACATCCTTCCTGTCACGTCAATGTTGTTGTCTACACCCACTTCATCACCTTCAGCTCAGGCTGTCACTACCCGTATGCAACTTCCCATCTTCTCAGTACGTCATGTGGGACTGGCCACTCGTGATTTGCCCTCAGTGCTGTCTCTACAGCCATATCACTCACATACATGTGCATTTATCTATATAACTGGGATATTTGACGCCAGGGAATCGACCCGTGGTGGGAGAGATGTAGTGCACACGATGATGATAATGATGATGATATATTGCTAAATCCCGCTTCCTTTATATGTTTGCTGCTCCGTGAGCACAACTAGATTCTGGTCCAATTTGTCTCTCACGGAGATATGTCAATTCCCCCGCACCCTTCCCTGATATCTGTGCTGTAACGGAGGCAACGACCCCTGCCCTTTGACTTTATGCCATGCGATGACATTTGCGGTGTTATCAGCATGTGTTGGGCAGATATGTCGAGTGTTATTATGATGACGTATCGGCTTGCTAGTGAGCTACTGGTGAGTTTTGGGGAGCGGGACGCTGTATTACTGTGCTGTGTTTAGGAACTCATTGCATATGTGTGTGCTGTGGTTTGGGAACTCATCATTCCACATATGTGTGGTGTTTAGGAACTCATTGCACATGTGTGTGCTGTGGTTTGGGAACTCATCATTCCACATATGTGTGCTGTTGTTTAGGAACTCATTGCACATGTGTGTACTGGTGTTTGGGAACTCATAATTCCACATATGTGTGGTGTTTAGGAACTCATTGCACATGTGTGTGCTGTGGTTTGGGAACTCATCATTCCACATATGTGTGGTGTTTAGGAACTCATTGTACACGTGTGTGCTGGTGTTTGGGAACTCATCATTCCACATATATGTGTTATTGCCATAACCGGGATGTGCACTGAACTGGTGTTTGCGTGTGGATTAACTTTCCCTACTACCAATGTCCCTCGCCACCAGGCAACCAACTCCAACTTCTGAGGTACTTGTAATTTACGTTCTCAAATCATGGACGAGAAATCAAAATTTTAGTCAAACTGGTTGTATTCGCTACCATGGCATCAGCACACCGGAAGTTTAAGAGCGATAGATCTTACCCATTCGGCCACGCCGATCCCATACAGCCTGATACATTTGCTTACTGAAAACACAGTAATGTGAGTGGCACCTTGCCATCTTGACAGACGAAAGTATGTGGATTGGAATTTGGCCAAATCCCATCGCACAAAGCCTGGGCATGGATTCAGAGAACATGTGTTGCCCATGCAGCATGTTCCCTCTCTCGGCCTTGCCTTGTTTACTCCAGAGGAAAGAATAACCAGTACGTCTGGAACAAGGTAGGCTGCAGACACGGGCGGCTCGGCGTCAAACCTTCAAGAGCAGGAGGTGAGTGGTGGTCAGACCCTCACAACCGTGGGACTTGACTTAGAGGCGTTCAGCCATATCCCGCAGCAGAGGGCCTTAAAGCAAGTGTCTGGACCTATATGAGCGCGCACACCTCTCAAACGCAAGTGTCCGGACCAATGTCAGTGTGTACTACCGTCACACTCCCTGGCTGGCTCTGCGGATCCCGCGGCCAGGGAGAATAGGCTCGCCGGAGATATTGCTCGTCCGTTGCAGACAAATCTCCCTGACTGAATAAGTAAAGAAACGATAAAAGTAGTGGTATTTCAATTGCGCTTGCGCTCCCACCTATGCTACACCCTTCAGGTGTCTTCACAAAGTCGGACTAGAGTCCAGCTCATCAGGGTCTTCTTTACCCGCTGATTCTACCAAGCCCGTTCGGGGTTATAATTTGCCCGCTGTCCCAATCGCTTTACATAGTATCTTCCGTTAAGGCAATTCAAGGAGTGAGGGCACATTTGAGACGTGATCGCTGTTTACGTAAGACAGTGTCGTAGACAGTGATATCATGCCAGTAAAGACAGTGTTTTAGGGAATCTACTTCCTTGTCCAGAGTGAACGAGATGGAAGGGAAGAGGAAAGCCGCCACACATGGACTTTTTCTCAAGGGCTCAAGACCTTTGGTTAATCAACACAGAACTGGGGCAAACAGTCGATTTACGCTGGCGGAGTTGTTAAAGAGGTCGGAGCACTTTTGGACCTGTCCGGAGTTCAGTTATAATGATCCTCACTCATCATCAATTAGCGCCTTGCCGACTGGCGTGGGGGATCATGCTACTCCACAATTTGTGATCTTCGATGGCATGGATCAACTTTTGTGTTGACTCTCTTCCGTGCTATGACACACGCCTTTCAGGAATTTCCTCTCGCTGTCTTCCTCTATCTCTCTGTCCACAAATCTTTCCTTCACTAAGCTTCACCAGTCACTAAAGATTATCACCAGTCACTAAATATCTTCACCAATCACTAAAGATCTTCACCGACCCCTGAAGATCTTAACCATTCACTAAAGATCTTCACTTATCGCTAAAGATTTTCACCTATCGCTAACGATCTTCACCAGTCACTAAAGATCTTCACCAATCACTAAAGATCGTCACCTATCACTAAAGATCATCATCAATCACTAAAGATCTTCACCTATCACTAAAGATCATCACCAATCACTAAAGATCTTCACCTATCACTACAAACAATACTGTTTGACTGTGTATTAGAATTGTTTTAATAAAATTAACCCAGATTCTGAAGTCACCCCAGTCTATAATTTCTTTTTAAAGTTGCAAATCCCTTACAGGACGTTGCAGTCAACACCAGCATTTTTCAGCTGTTCTTGATGTTCTTGGTAAGATTACGCTCAATAGATTGCCATTGCTTTCTGAGCGACCGGCTCACATACCCCATAAGCAACCAACGTTACGCGATCCGCTGCCAAATCTCGCGCAGATGTGTTCCTCACATGGATATACGGGATTACGGAGAAAGTCGTTAACATCCTCGCCAGGGAGACCGGCAGCTTAACATTGGTACCAGGAAATGCTGTAAAAAGTCCAGGCGGGCGACGTGCTACTGGCCACATCAGCCGCTCAGTGCCGTTTGGCCTATCAAACTATGGGTGTAGCGCCGTGTGTCCGGGTACGCCTTCGCGTGTATAGAAGAGTTCTGTACTTGTTGTTTTCTTCTACAGTAATAAACCCAGTTACAGACAGTTACAAGAAATGATTTTATCAGTCAGACAGTAGGATCAGCACATATATGATTGAAATACAACAGATCAAATGGTTCGGCCATCTCGTCAGAATGCAACACTATCAACTACCACCAATGGCCCTACAACGAACGAACGGACAAACTTTATTTACAACGAGCGCAAGAGGAGGCCCGGGAAGAAAATGGATTGATGACATCAAAGACATTGTACAGTCACACTGAATGTCACTATCCAGTGCCGCCCATCGGGCGCTGGAGCGGACATTATTACTCCCCGCGAGCTTGACGGCAAAAGTGGAAGATGACGATCCCTTTGTCCTCTTTCAAAGTACACCTTCTTTCAGTGAAAATTGCCGCTCGTTCCTTCCTTCCTTCCTTCCTTCCTTCCTTCCTTCCTTCCTTCCTTCCTTCCTTCCTTCCTTCCTTTCTTCTTCCTTCCTCACTCCACCCCCCCCCCTCTCCGCCCTTCCTTCCTTTCTTCCTTCCTTGTTCCATTACCAACCGCGGTCAACCTCAGAAGAGAAGTTATAATTAGGGTCCATCCCATTCTCTTAGTTGCATATCCTTTACAGGACGTCGCAGCCAACACCATCATTTTTTTTTCCTGTTATCTCTTGGTAAGCTTACGTTCAGTTGTTTGCCATTGCTCTCTGAACGACCGGCACCCATACCATTTCGGAAAAAAGCCAACGCAAGGCGGTCTGCTGCCAAATCGCCCGCAGCTGTGAGGGCCCATCCCAGCCTCAGATTAATAATCCTCTGACCGAATCAGCCACATTCCGGATATTGATCGATCCACGGTGATATCATCTCCGCGTGTGGGAATATTTGACATGCGGTGGTGGCAGTCGTTGCTGAACTGACTGGTTTACAATGAGTTAATGTGAGAGCATATTTTCATGTAAAGTCTCTCGCGTAGTTGTATCGGTGTGTGTTTGTTGTTTGTGTGCTGATGACGGCTTTGGCCGAAACGTCCATGTTGTTACTTGTTATGATGTTATAGTCAAGCTTGCCGACTGTACTTCTCGTTTGTGTGTGTGAGAGAGAGAGAGAGAGAGAGAGAGAGAGAGAGAGAGAGAGAGAGAGAGAGAGAGAGAGAGAGAGAGAGATTAATTCATTGTGAAGTGAGTTAAAGATGGGGGTTGCGTGGTTTCGAGGTATGGTGTCTGCCTCGAGTGCTGGAAGTCCCGGGTTTTCCTTCGTTGAGGACCGGGATTTTTTCACGTGGACTTCTAGTAATAAATTTCCCCTGGTCTCTGGGTAATGAGATCGGACGCCCGTGTGTATTGTTGCGCACGTAAAACATCTCCTGGCAGTTGGAAATCGAAAAAGAGTAGCCTAACGGCGCTGCCCGGGCAAAATATCGAGTTAAAAATCTACCCAAAGTATTTCAGGATCCTCGCCGGTACTACGGAGTTCGTGCACTGAGCTGAGTTTCTCCAAACTCAGGTTTGAGTTAGGAGGAGAACGGAGCACTTATGGGTTACACCCGTGTGCCGTGATGTTGATCCGTCGACTAAACTAAATTAAACTGAAGTGAATTAATGCTAGAACAAACGGTATTGTTTGACCGTGAGCAGTGAAGTGGCAAAATACCTGCCGAGTTGTGAAAGACGCACGCGCGCCAGTGCACGCACACATGCATGTGCCTTTATATGATTGCTGGCATTTTTATGTCAGTGAGAGACAGTGGCCGACCTTGAAATTGTCACCCCCACCCCAGGCTAGATGTGGAGTCTCGCGCGACAGGGGTCAGGGGTTCACGTGCCTCGCGTGTGTATTGTTTTCTATGATGTGTGTGTGATTTCCTTACTGGCGATTTACGTAGATCACAAGCCACATGGCAGATCGCGGATGCGGTTGAAGGATTCCTGGTGATGTAAATTCAGTTGTCTTCTAGTGAGCCGGCTGTCTGGATGCAGTACATGCGGGTATAATGGTTTACGGGTGTTGTTCTTGGTGGGATTAAATACTGATTGCCACCACACGTGGTTGGTGTGTAGGGTGAGCGCATTGCTCCAAGCTGGGGTTGTCAGTGTGTGAGCTGGATTCCTGGATTTTGTGACTGTTTTCTTACTGTCTGCTGAACGCCGCTGATCTTGGTGTGTGTATATCACAGTTGCTGTTTGTCTGACACGATACGTTGATGGTTGTTGGTTATGTCATGGTTGGTGTTTGTCTGACACGGTAAGTTGATGGTTGTTGGTTATGTCATGGTTGGTGTTTGTCTGACACGGTAAGTTGATGGTTGTTGGTTATGTCATGGCTTGGTGTTGTCTGACACGGATAAGTTGATGGTTGTTGGTTATGTCATAGGTTGGTGTTTGTCTGACACGGTAAGTTTGATGTATGTTGGTTATGTCATGGCTGGTGTTTGTCTGACACGTAAGTGATGGTTGTTGGTATGTCATGGTGGTGTTTGTCTGACACGGTAAGTTGATGGTTGTTGGTTATGTCATGGTTGGTGTTTGTCTGACACGGTAAGTTGATGGTTGTTGGTTATGTCATGGTTGGTGTTTGTCTGACACGGTAAGTTGATGGTTGTTGGTTATGTCATGGTTGGTGTTTGTCTGACACGGTAAGTTGATGGTGTTGGTTATGTCATGGTTGGTGTTTGTCTGACACGGTAAGTTGATGGTTGTTGGTTATGTCATGGTTGGTGTTTGTCTGACACGGTAAGTTGATGGTTGTTGGTTATGTCATGGTTGGTGTTTGTCTGACACGGTAAGTTGATGGTGTGTTGGTTATGTCCATGGTTGGTTGTTTGGTCTGACACGGTAAGTTGATGGTTGTTGGTTATGTCATGGTTGGTGTTGTCTGACACGGTAAGTTGATGGTTGTTGGTTATGTCATGGTTGGTGTTTGTCTGACACGATAAGTTGATGGTTGTTGGTTATGTCATGGTTGGTGTTTGTCTGACACGATAAGTTGATGGTTGTTGGTTATGTCATGTTGGTGTTTGTCTGACACGGTAAGTTTGATGGTTGTTGGTTATGTCATGGTTGGTGTTTGTCTGACACGGATAAGTTGATGGTTGTTGGTTATGTCATGGTTGGTGTTTGTCTGACACGGATAAGTTGATGGTTGTTGGTTATGTCATGGTTGGTGTTTGTCTGACACGTAAGTTGATGGTTGTGGTTATGTCATGGTTGGTGTTTGTCTGACACGGATAAGTTGATGGTTGTTGGTTATGTCATGGTTGGTGTTTGTCTGACACGATAAGTTGATGGTTGTTGGTTATGTCATGGTTGGTGTTTGTCTGACACGATAAGTTGATGGTTGTTGGTTATGTCATGGTTGGTGTTTGTCTGCACGGATAAGTGATGGTTGTTGGTTATGTCATGGTTGGTGTTTGTCTGACACGATAAGTTGATGGTTGTTGGTTTATGTCATGGTTGGTGTTTGTCTGACACGATAAGTTGATGGTTGTTGGTTATGTCATGTTGTGTTTGTCTGACACGGTAAGTTGATGGTTGTTGGTTATGTCATGGTTGGTGTTTGTCTGACACGTAAGTTGATGGTTGTTGGTTATGTCATGGTGGTGTTTGTCTGACACGGTAAGTTGATGGTTGTTGGTTATGTCATGGTTGGTGTTTGTCTGACACGTAAGTTGATGGTTGTGTTATGTCATGGTTGTGTTTGTCTGACACGTAAGTTGATGGTTGTTGGTTATGTCATGGTTGGTGTTTGTCTGACACGTAAGTTGATGTTTTTAGGTTTGGGGATGGTTGTTGGTTATGTCATGGTTGGTGTTGTCGGGGGACACGTAAGTTGATTTGTTATGTTATGGTTGTTGTTTGTCATGTACACGTAAGTTGATGGTTGTTGGTTATGTCATGGTTGGTGTTTGTCTGACACGTAAGTTGATGGTTGTTGGTATGTCATGGTGGTGTTTGTCTGACACGTAAGTTGATGGTTGTTGGTTATGTCATGGTTGGTGTTTGTCTGACACGGTAAGTTGATGGTTGTTGGTTATGTCATGGTTGGTGTTTGTCTGACACGATAAGTTGATGGTTGTTGGTTATGTCATGGTTGGTGTTTGTCTGACATGATAAGTTGATGGTTGTTGGTTATGTCATGGTTGGTGTTTGTCTGACACGGTAAGTTGATGGTTGTTGGTTATGTCATGGTTGGTGTTTGTCTGACACGATAAGTTGATGGTTGTTGGTTATGTCATGGTTGGTGTTTGTCTGACACGGTAAGTTGATGGTTGTTGGTTATGTCATGGTTGGTGTTTGTCTGACACGATAAGTTGATGGTTGTTGGTTATGTCATGGTTGGTGTTTGTCTGACACGATAAGTTGATGGTTGTTGGTTATGTCATGGTTGGTGTTTGTCTGACACGATAAGTTGATGGTTGTTGGTTATGTCATGGTTGGTGTTTGTCTGACACTGATAGTTGATGGTTGTTGGTTATGTCATGGTTGGTGTTTGTCTGACACGGTAAGTTGATGGTTGTTGGTTATGTCATGGTTGGTGTTTGTCTGACACGGTAAGTTGATGGTTGTGGTTATGTCATGGTTGGGTTTGTCTGACACGTAAGTTGATGGTTGTTGGTTATGTCATGGTTGGTGTTTGTCTGACACGGTAAGTTGATGGTTGTTGGTTATGTCAGGTGGTGTTTGTCTGACACGATAAGTTGATGGTTGTTGGTTATGTCATGGTTGGTGTTTGTCTGACACGTAAGTTGATGGTTGTTGGTTATGTCATGGTTGGTGTTTGTCTGACACGATAAGTTGATGGTTGTTGGTTATGTCATGGTTGGTGTTTGTCTGACACGTAAGTTGATGGTTTTGGTTATGTCATGGTTGGGTTTGTCTGACACGATAAGTTGATGGTTGTTGGTTATGTCATGGTTGGTGTTTGTCTGACAGATAAGTTGATGGTTGTTGGTTATGTCATGGTGGTTTTGTACACGATAATTGGGTTGTTGGTTATGTCTGGTTGGTTTGTCTGACACGATAATTGGGTTGTTGGTTATGTCTGTTGGTTTGTCTGACACGATAGTTGATGGTTGTTGGTTAGTCATGGTTGGTGTTTGTCTGACACGATAGTTGATGGTTGTTGGTTAGTCATGGCTGGTTTTTGACATGATAGTTGATGGTTGTTGGTTAGTCATGGTTGGTGTTTGTCTGACACGGTAGTTGATGGTTGTTGGTTAGTCATGGTTGGTGTTTGTCTGACACGATAGTTGATGGTTGTTGGTTAGTCATGGTTGGTGTTTGTCTGACACGGTAGTTGATGGTTGTTGGTTAGTCAGGGTTTGGGTTTGTCTGACACGATAGTTGATGGTTGTTGGTTAGTCATGGTTGGTGTTTGTCTGACACGATAGTTGATGGTTGTTGGTTATGTCATGGTTGGTTTGTCTGACACGGTAAGTTGATGGTTTTGGTTTGTCATGGTTGGTTTTGTTGACACGATAAGTTGATGTTGTTGGTTTGTCATGGTTGGTGTTTGTCTGACACGGTAAGTTGATGGTTGATTGGTTATGTCATGGTTGGTGTGTGTCTGACACATAAGTTGATGTTGTTGGTTATGTCATGGTTGGTGGGTGGTACTGACACGGTAAAGTTGATGGTTGTTGGGTTATGTCATGGTTGGTGTTTGTCTGAACACGATAAGTTGATGGTTGGTGGTTATGTCATGGTTGGTGTTTGTCTGCACGATAAGTTGATGGTTGTTGGTTATGTCATGGTTGGGTGGGTTGTCTGACACGGTAGAGTGATGGTTGTTGGTTATGTCATGGTTGGTGTTTGTCTTGACACGATAAGTTGAATGGTTGTTGGTTATGTCATGGTTGGTGTTTGTCTGACACGGTAAGTTGATGGTTTGTTGGTTATAGTCATGGTTGGTGTTTGTCTGACACGATAAGTTGATGTTGTTGGGTTATGTCATGGTTGGTGTTTGTCTGACACGATAAGTTGATGGTTGTTGGTTATGTCATGGTTGGTGTTTGTCTGACACGGTGAAGTTTGATGGTTGTTGGTTATGTCATGGTTGGTGTTTGTCTGACACGATAAGTTGATGGTTGTTGGTTATGTCATGGTTGGTGTTTGTCTGACACGGTAAGTTGATGGTTGTTGGTTATGTCATGGTTGGTGTTTGTCTGACACGATAAGTTGATGGTTGTTGGTTATGTCATGGTTGGTGTTTGTCTGACACGGTAAGTTGATGGTTGTTGGTTATGTCATGGTTGGTGTTTGTCTGACACGGTAAGTTGATGGTTGTTGGTTATGTCATGGTTGGTGTTTGTCTGACACGGTAAGTTGATGGTTGTTGGTTATGTCATGGCTGGTGTTTGTCTGACACGGTAAGTTGATGGTTGTTGGTTATGTCATGGTTGGTGTTTGTCTGACACGATAAGTTGATGGTTGTTGGTTATGTCATGGTTGGTGTTTGTCTGACACGGTAAGTTGATGGTTGTTGGTTACGTCAGGGTTGGTGTTTGTCTGACACGATAAGTTGATGGTTGTTGGTTATGTCATGGTTGGTGTTTGTCTGACACGGTAAGTTGATGGTTGTTGGTTATGTCATGGTTGGTGTTTGTCTGACACGATAAGTTGATGGTTGTTGGTTATGTCATGGTTGGGTGTTTGTCTGACACGGTAAGTTGATGGTTGTTGGTTATGTCATGGTTGGTGTTTGTCTGACACGATAAGTTGATGGTTGTTGGTTATGTCATGGTTGGTGTTTGTCTGACATGATAAGTTGATGGTTGTTGGTTATGTCATGGTTGGTGTTTGTCTGACACGATAAGTTGATGGTTGTTGGTTATGTCATGGTTGGTGTTTGTCTGACACGATAAGTTGATGGTTGTTGGTTATGTCATGGTTGGTGTTTGTCTGACACGATAAGTTGATGGTTGTTGGTTATGTCATGGTTGGTGTTTGTCTGACACGATAAGTTGATGGTTGTTGGTTATGTCATGGCTGGTGTTTGTCTGACACGGTAAGTGATGTATGGGAGTGATAAAGAGAGAGGGGAAGGAGAGAGAGAGAGAGAGAGAGCATACATATGTATAAGTAAACTTCTGTTAGTGAGTTTATGATTGTGAGTGAGTATATATGTGTATGCGAGGGATTGTGTATTAGTGTGTTATTGAGTGGGTGCATAACTGTGAGAATTTGTGTAAATGATGTAAGTATGTATGCAGGCATGTATGTATGTGCTTGTGTGTGTGTGTGTGTGTGTGTGTGTGTAGATGGGGGTGGGTGGGGGGGGATGGCTAACTACCTGTCTGTCTCATAACATGGTAATATGCATTGTTTATGTTTACAACATTCATGTGACAATGTTTTTGTTTTTTTCTAGGTGATTATAACATGCACAATAAATAGGTAATTGATGTACGAAAGGAGAGTGGTTGGAACGGCTGAATGTAAGACGGGCCTGCGTGTCTAATTTGTGACCTTTGAAAATAAAGTTCGTTTGTTCTCTCTCTCTCTCTCTCTCTCTCTCTCTCTCTCTCTCTCTCTCTCTCTCTCTCTCTCTCTCTCTCTCTCTCTCGCGCTCTCTCTCTCTCTCTCTCTCTCTCCTCTCTCTCATCTCTCCTCTCTCCCTGTGTCTGTCTTACTCTCTCTGTCTCTCTTTTATATATGTTTTACTCTATCTCTCTTTGTGTCTGCCTTTCTCCCTCTCTACCTGTGTTACTTTATCTATCTTCTGTGTTGCCTCTCGCCCTCTCTCATACTCCCATGTCTCAAGTCTTACTCGCTCCTCTCTCTCTCCTCTCTCTCATCTCTCTCTCATCTCTCTTCTCTCTCTCTCTCTCTCTCTCTCTCTCTCTCTCTGGGTGTGTGTGTCTTACGACGCAGATAATATATGTTCATTATTTACATTAGATGTGTTATGTCTTCGGATGTAATATTACCCTTGTCACGTGTTTCATAGTCTCGCATGTTTTTTCCCATTAAAAAAAAAATTATTATTCTGGATTAAGACGGTTGTGGAAACGGTGAATGTTTTGATAGAGCCAGCAATAAATTCACACGTACAAGTACAGGACATCAGGAGAAATCACCGGCCTCATAAGATATTATACCAACTGAAAGCTTCAGGCTCACCGAGATTCGAACCTGCCGCCTCAATGTAACGGCAGCGTTTTGACGAAAAAACAAGAATACTTCCACGCTCGGCCACTGTGTACTTGGACGCTCGGCTAACTAGTAAATTCAACAATAGATGGTTTTATGTGACGTCCGTTTGGGGAGCTGCCTGGTAAACACCACTCCAACAATAGATGGTTTTATGTGGCTTCCGTTTGGGGAGCTGTCTGGTAAACACCACTCCAACAATAGATGGTTTTATGTGACTCCCGTTTGGGGAGCTGCCTGGTAAACACCACTCCAACAATAGATGGTTTTATGTGACTTCCGTTTGGGAAGCTGACTGGTAAGCACCACGCCAACAATAGATGGCTTTATGTGACTTCCGTTTGGGGAGCTGACTGGTAAGCACCACTCCAAGAATAGATGGTTTTATGTGACTTCCGTTTGGGGAGTTGCCTGCTAAAGGACACTCCTTTCTGTGGATGCTGATGTTGCAGTGTTTCACGGACTGATATGTCAGCAGAAGATAGAGAAATAGCATGGCGTCAACACTGAGAAACCGGAACATCCTAGCAAACACCTAGGCTAATCTAGTCGCCAGGCGCACCGGGTTTGTATCCCATATGGCCAGGCCTGTTTCCGCATGGCGGTCTGCCGAAAGCGTCACACATGGCGCGAACTCCGTAGCTCCAGCGACGACCCCCAGGAGTCTCCGAGAACATTTTTATCGTAAACCAAACGATGCAGCCCGGAATCGAACCCACTGCCTTCGGAGCGCGAGGCAGGCGGTGTAGCTACTTGACCAGGGAGACTACCAAGAAGTAAATCCTGTCAGCTTGACTGGAACACAATCACAATTGGCACAATGGACGTTGCGGCTAAAACCTTCGTCAGCACACACAATTTCTCATCAGAACGGGTCTTGCACATCCCAATGTTTTCTGAGCTTGGCGAGGGGAAGGAGAGGGGTGCAGCGTTGTCTCCGCGGAGATGATACTTAGATATGGGTCTGGGGTCAAACATCTTCACACCCACCTCACCCCGATTGATGCTCACAGAACTCTCGCGGCCTGGATGTCAGGTCTTCGGACGTAGAACTCAGTTGTTCAGAGGATTCTTAACCTACTTCAGTACTACACGGGTAACATACAGGTGCAGCCAATCATCTCCCGTGTGAGTTATCTCTCTCTCTCTCGTTATCAAGCTCGGGCAGCAGGCGCCAGGTAGAGAATATCTGGCAGGCAGCCGTCCATTGATAGGAAACTGTGTCCGTGTTGTGTGTACGTACGCTGAGAGTTGCTGGCATGCAGACATTAAAGATCTTCATCTTCTTTCGTTGGAAAGTCAGTACACGTGAAGGTCATGTAACGGTTGACGGGAGTGTGAAAGGTTCAGTATGGTGATGCACGCCTATCAACCCAGCTAGTGTATGTGGGAAGTAGGAAGTTTCCAAACATTTCGGTCCTATGAAGAGGTACATGAGAGGTTTACACGCGACCAAGACCATTTTTATTCTACAGGAATCCATGAACTTTATCGTTGCCGAGGAGACTTTCATTGAACGAGTGATAACTACATCGAAAAATGATACATTTTTTTTTTTACTTTTTTGGAATATAATCACACCCACAAAACAAAACAAAACAAACATTTAAGGTTTTCATTTGAAGCTACCTTGTGTGTGTGTGTGTGTTGTTGTTTTTTCATGTAGCCCTTTGTATTGAGCGTATTTCATACTTGATTGAATTTTGCGTGACTCCCAGCTTGCCCTATCACCAGTATCCCTCGCCATCAGGCGAACTCTCTCCGATTTCCGAGGTACTTGTAATTTACTTTCCGAGGTCCGCCAACGATACGTCATTCTTTAAGTCCAACTGACCTGTGGGGGGGGGGAGGGGTGGGGGACTCCTACCTGGCCATCAATGCACCGGCAGTTTGAGGGCCAGCTCTTGTATCCAATCGGCCACGTGACTTCCATCTATCCTGGTGAGGCAGGTGCAGAGATTGTCTTTCCGACACAGTACCAAGTGCCACTCCACGGGGACTATAGCAGGGATCTCCCTCCCCTCGCCAGGCTCAGATGAGGCAAGTTTAGAGATTGTCCTTCCGACCCAGTGCCATTCCACTACACGGGGACAGTGGCAAGGATCTCCCTCCCCTCGCCAAGCTCAGGAACCAGCAGGGTGTGCTTGACGGATGCTTGAGAGCACATCTAGGGAATAAAAGGGAACACAAAGGTTTATTTTAGACTCCTGCAAAAAAAACAACAAAACCCTCAATAGCCCTTGCACATACCTTAAAAGGGAGATCCCGTGTCGCAAAATACAGGAAAAAATCCAAAATCAAAAGCCCTCAAAAAATTTAAAAATATAATAAAAAAGAAAAAATACAAAACGAACGCATACAACGACACACAGACTTTTCGTTCTCGAATCTTTCAATGACAACACACTAAAAACGAGATACGAAAACGAAGACAAAAAATACCTAACACACTGTGTTATGATTGGGGGCCCTTTCTTTTTGTGTTAGGTATTGTGGTTTTTTCGTTTTGTGTTAGTGTATTTGGCTTTGGGTTTGCTGTATCTGGGTTGTTAGCTGTGTTGTCATTGAAAAAATTTTCTGAAATCGAAAACGTCTGTGGCCCGGGATGTATGCGTTCTGTGTATTTTATCTTATTTTAAATTATTCTTTTTTATATTTTTGAGTGCTTCTAAATTTCGGATTTTCACCTGTATTTCGGGGACACGTGGATCTCCTTTTAGATTTTGTGCAACGTCTGTTGATGTTTTTGTTTTGTTTTTTCTCGGGAAAAAGTCTAAAATACCTATTTTTTTCCCTTTCATTTTGGGTTTACCTGGGTGCAGCCGCTGCTTTTTCTTTTCAAATTTCCTCTACGGAAAGGCACCGAGCTCCTTGAAATGTTTTGCCCCGGGCCCCGGGGGAAAAAGGGTTTGGGGGGCAGGGTTTGGGGGGCTGCAAGGGGTTGACCGCTTTTAGGGCCCTCATCCCGGGGGGTGCCCCAAACCCCTTTGGTTTTTGGGGGTTTTTATACAGGGCCCAGACCCCGGGGTTTTTGGGGTGTAATTTGTTTATCCTTGGGCAAATTTCCCCCGCCCTCTCAAATAAGGAGACCCACATTCTTGATCCCCGGGATGAAAGACGGGAGGAAGAAACTGGGCCCCCCCACCATATTAAAAGGCCTAGATTATGGTGAAAATGATTCAGTTTCCACACAATATGTAGTCTGGACCAAAAATGACATGCAATGCATGAAAAGGGATTATGACGTTTTTTCCCATTCACTGAGCATTGACATTAGGAGGGTAGACGGGTAAAACACAGTGACCCTAGTACGGCGATATATCGTCCTTCTTTCCAAATGGGGGGGTTTACATTTGGCGATATATCCTTCGGCACTGTACAGTAAAAAGGGTTTTAAAATTTTTACGCCCCAGCGGAAGTCTGTGCTTTACATTTATTGGGTGGGTTGGTTTGGGTTTGGGGTTTTGGGGGGATAGGTGGGGTTTGGGTTTGGGGATGGGTTTGTTCGGTGAGTGGGTTGGTTGAGTAGGTTGGTGGGGTGAGTGGGTGGGGTTTTTAGTGGGTTGGGGTTTGGGTTTTTGGGTGGAAGAGTGGGTTGGTTGGTGGTTGATTGGGGGGTTGGGTTTGGGGGGGGTTGGGGGGGAGGGGGGGGGGGGTTTTGGGGGAGTGGGTTGGTTGGGGAGGGTTGGGGGGGGGGGTGAGTGTTGGGAGGGTTTTTGGTGGAGTGGGTTCGTTGGGTGGGAGAGTGGGTTAGTTGGTTGGGTGGGTTGGTTGGGTAGGTGAGTGGGTTGGTTGGTTGTGTGGGTAGGTGGGTGAGTGGGTTGATTTGGTGTGTTTTGGGTTTGGGGGGATAAGTGGGTTGGTGGGTTGGGGTTTGGGAGTGGTTGGTTGGGGGGCTGACTGGGTTTTGGGATTTGGGTGAGTGGTTTTGGGTTTGGGTTTTTGGGGGGTTGGTTGGGTGGCTGGATAGGTGAGTGAGTGGGTTGGTTGGGCGGATTGGTTTGTTGTGTGGGTAGGTGGGTTCGTTGGGTGAGTGGGTTGAGTTGGTGGGTTGGTTGGGTGGTGTGGTTTTGGGTTTGGGGGGTGTGGGGGTTTGGGTTTGGGAAAGGGCCCCTGTGGGGACCTCGAGCAACTAAATTATCATCAATAGATAATTGATGTACGAAAGATGAGTGGTTGGAAGTGTGGAATGCAATTCGGGTCTGCGTGCCCAATGTGTGACCCTTTGAAAATAAAGTTCCTCCCATCCCCGCAACCTCTCCCTCTCACTTCTGGAATATCTGGTCCGCATGCTTACATTTGGCCTGACATTTATTGGCTTATCCGTCCCGGCACGCAGAGGTTCGGCACTTGTGGCTCACTTAATGAACGCTGTTCATTCATGTCACAGGCCAGGCAGTGAGCAGCCAGCTTACACGCACCTAGAGTGATTGCCCCTTATCTTAGACATGTAATTATGGCGTGTCAAGTGAGGCTGGGACGCGGCTCGCTGGCGGTCACGCATGAATTGTCAATTGAGAGCTGGACTTATGGGTTAGATAGATTAATAAATGAACATGTATTGATGGAAACGTGTAGTGTGGGTACAGATCATGTTATAAGTTAGCTGTATGCACTATGCACGCCGCGTTGCAATGAACTAGTACGCATCCCGCTCGCTTTGAACTCAAGCAAAGTTGTTAGCGTGTGCATTAGCTTTCCCTTACCAGTGTCCCTCGCCATCAGGCAAACCCACCCCGACCTCGGAGGTACTTGTAATGTATGTCCACAAGTCAAGGACAAGAAGTCAACATTTTACTCCAAATGAGCAGTATAGGGGTTGAACCCGCTACATCGGCATCAGCGCACTGGATGTTTAAGAACGAGCGCTCGTATCCATTCAGCGTTGCAGGCCATCTTAGCAAGTTAGTGATTGACTTCCCGTCCCATTAAACGTTAGCTGCATGTCCTTTACAGGATGTCGCAGTCAACCCAGTATGTATTGACTGCCTGTCATTGACTTCTCGTCCCATTAAACGTTAGCCGCATGTCCTTTACAGGATGTCGCAGTCAACCCCAGTATGTATTAACTGTTTGTCATCTACTTCTCTCCCATTAAACGTTAGCTGCATGTCCTGTACAGGATGTCGCAGTCAACCCCATATGTATCGGCTGTCTGTGATCTACTAGACGATTTAGGTCAGTAGTTTGCCATTGATTTGTGGGCGCCCGGCGCCACATGACATCGAATACAAGACAGAATTGTCTGCTTCCAAACCTTCCGCGACTTATTTCGAACCCTCAACTCGGGGAATTATGAAACTGTGCGACACTAACCCTCTTAGTCTCCACTACTGTTAGAAACCTCGATCTGGAAGAAATAAGCATCAACTGCCACGTTCTGTTGATGAGATCATCAGGTTGTCTAACTCGCGGGAGGCGCCGCGCTTTGTGCATTGAGGAAACTAACTCACAATAAGCAGAGGCTTTTTGTAGTATTTTTACATAGGTAACTTCTGGTGCCAATGGGAAAGTCAAGAATAATGATATAGTAAATCCCATGTGCTTGTCGTAAGATGCGACTGAAGAAGGTTGGTTTCTGATTGGCTATCTTACACCGCAGACAATATCAGCCAATAGCCATTCAGCTATTGAATGGGACTTCAAAAGGTTTGGCATGGTTAGTTAGTCGCGGTTCCCGCTTTACAGTAAAGGGCCAGCCCATAATGCTGCGTTCCTGTGCCAGTGAATATCATACAAAATGCTCCTCACTGCCCCATGTGAAAAGTGGAGCAGAGCCTCGACAAACCAACAACCTGCACACGTATACCCTGCATAATGCCGCTGCCAGAATGCCAACGCAAAAGTCCGCCCCGAAAAGTACAGTTATCGTCAATGGAGCGGCAGTCATTTGAAAACCAGCAGCCACACATGACTGCACGGAAACAGGTTTGGCATTCGTCGCTGTAGGCTTATACTCCACTAGGGGCAGAAGAAGAAGAAGAAGAAGAAGAAGAAGAAGAAGAAGAAGGCGAGGATATGGAGAAAAAAGACCAGGATGAAGAAGAAGAGGAAACAGAAGAAGAGGTCTGTAGACTTCAAAAATGAGGAACTTACAAAGGACTTGGTATCCGTGGTTGTAGGCTTATTCTCCACTAAGATCGTTAGAGGCAGAAGAGTAAGGAGAAGAAAACGAGGAAGAAGAAGAGGGCGGGGAAGAAGAAGAAAAAGACGAGGTAGACATTACCAACGCCAAATGGCAAGGACTGCAAGAAGATTGACAGCACAATAAACAGAAGGCTGTGGACATACATAATCACCAACGCCACACGACATGGACAATGAGAAGACATTTTGAGAATTACGCCGTAATACCTGTGATATTTTAAAGGTAGTCTTTTGCAATATGGACAACATATTGCCCAATAAAAAGATGTCATTTGCAATGGGAAAAACGGTGTTGGAGTGCTACATAGAAGCTGTACTTTTGTATG
The DNA here is from genome assembly GCA_014155875.1 of Cepaea nemoralis. Classification (NCBI taxonomy): domain Eukaryota; kingdom Metazoa; phylum Mollusca; class Gastropoda; order Stylommatophora; family Helicidae; genus Cepaea; species Cepaea nemoralis. Next base: position 7,460 of record JACEFZ010013912.1, on the reverse strand, counting down.
GATCTGAAACGTGGACGTTGACTAGAGACGCTGGAAAACATCTAATGGCAGTGGAGATGTGGTTCTGAGGAAACTGCAAAAGATACAATCGACAGACAAAAAACCAACTGGCAAATCCTGCCAGAAGCAAATGAAAACCGTAAAATAGTTAGAGAAATTAGACGTATACAGTCAAAATATTTCTTACACGTTATGCAAAGAAATAAACTAGAGAACTTTGTGACAACTGGCAAAATTGAGGGGACAAGAATAAGGGGAAGGCAGAGAATTAAATATCTGGAAGGCTTGGCCACGTGGCATGGTCGAGACAAGAGCACGGAGCTGATCCACGACTCTGGTGATCGAGTGAGATGGCGAAACATGACCGCCGACGCTTATCGACATAGCACACGATGATGATGATGATGATGATGATGAGTGCTTGTGGCATGGGGGAGTTGAAAGCGAGATATTCACGGTCTGTTCTAAGAACGCAGATACTCCGTTATTAGACATTTGGTGTGGGTGCGTTCACACACGACATTTCAGCCGCGCTGTGAAACAGACAGATGGCCGGCTGCTTTTTGTTATCACAACAGAAAGAAGAAAGGTTGGTAAATATCTCCGGGAGATGTGACTACTAAATATTTATTATTCCGGTATAGATATGTGCGTGATAAATCTGTGCACCTCTCTCTGCTTGTGGGAAAGTTTCATTTAGATAAGGAAAATACACGAGCATTCTCTCTTCTCCCGTTGTCTGTTGGCGATGAAATGTTGCAGGCTCAGACTTGACATTGACTCTAGATAGAGATTGCTAGGCTTGTTTCGTGAGAGTTATGTTTTTGTATCTGGGGTTGGTTTGTGGTGGTATGTTATGATATCTAGGGTTGGTTTGTGTTGGTATGTTTTGATATCTGGGGTTGGTTTGTGATGGTATGTTATGATATCTGAAGTTGGTTTTTGGTGGTATGTTATGATATCTGGGGTTGATTTCTGTTTGTTTGTTTTGGTATCTTAGATTGGTTTGTGGGGGTATGTTTTGATATCGGGTTGATATTTGAGGGTGTGTGTTTTTTTGTTTTTTTTTATATCTGAGGGTTTTTGGTGATTTTATGGTTTGATATCTGGGCTTCATTGACCGTGGACGGACAGGAAAACAATTTAGCGAGTCCTACAAAAACCACATGAACACTGTAAATTATTTGGAGTGGTTTTTTTTTTTTTTTTTTGGGGGGGGGGGGGGCGTTATGAGGAGGAATAGACTGGAAAATTTAGTGACAACCAGTAAGTCTAGTGGGAGAAGAGCAGATACGAGGCAAACAGATGAATATCTGAATGGCTTGGTCACGTGGTATAGAATATCTGTATGGCTTGGTCACGTGGTATATAGAATATCTGAATGTCTTGGTCACGTGGTATAGAATATCTGAATGGCTTGGTCGCGTGGTAAAATCGAGACAAGAACATAGATCTCATCCACTGCTCTGGTGATCGTGCGAGATGGCGAACCATGGCCGCCCACGCTCGGTTTGCCACTTATTTATTATCGTAATGGTGATGTTTTTATTGCTGGAGTAAAACGATCGCACCTGTCTATCCATCTACCTACCCAACTGTCTGTCTGTCTACCTATCTATCTATCTATCTATCTATCTATCTATCTATCTATCTATCTATCTATGTATCTATCTGTCTGTCTGTCTGTCTGTCTGTCTGTCTGTCTGTCTGTCTGTCGGTCGGTCGGTCTGTCGGTCTGTCTGTCTAACTGTCACGGACAGACAGACGAACGGACAGACAGACAGATATGGGTGGTGGGGTGTGTGTTGGTGGGAGGTGGGTGTTTATGGGTGGAGGATATGTGTGGGCAGGTGGGGAGATGTGTTTGTGGGTGGGGATGTGTGTATAGGTGGGGAATGTGTAGTTGAGAGGTGGCGGATATTGGATATGTGAGTGGGTGTAGGTTGGCTGATGTGTGTGTGGGTGGGTGGGGAAATTGTGAGGGTGCGGGATGTGTGTGTGGATAGGTGCGGGATGTGTGGGTTGGCAGGGGTATGTGTGTGGTTTTGTGATGTGTGTTTTGCTGGGTGGTTGCGGGTGAGTGGGTGGGTGTTGGAGAATATGTGGGTGGGTGTGTGTGCGTGTCGGTTATGGGATGGGTGGGGGATGTGTGTGTGGGTGGAGAAATGTGAATGGGGGATCAGTGGGTGTGTGGCGGCATGTATGTTTGCCTGGGTCTGTGTGAGTGCGTGGAGGTGTGGGTGGGTGGGGGATGTGAGGGTGGCTACGGGATGTGAGGGTGGATGGGGGATGTGCCTCACAACATTGCAATATGCACTGTTTATGTTTACAACTTTCATTTGACAATGTTTTTGTTTCCCATGTGAATGCATCATGCGTAATATGCATTGTTTATGCTTACAAAATCCATTTGACAATGTTCCCTCCCCCCTATATAAATGTAACATGCACATTTGATAAATGAAAGATGAGTGATTGAAAGGGCCGAATGTAAGACGGGCCTGCGTGCCCAATTTGTTACCCTTTTAAAATAAAGTTCGTTCTGTCTGTCTGTCTGTCTGTCTGTCTGTCTGTCTGTCTGTCTGTCTGTCTGTCTGTCTGCCAAGAGAGAGAGAGAGAGAGAGAGAGAGAGAGAGAGAGAGAGAGAGAGAGAGAGAGTATATGTATGCATAAGTAAACTTTTATTAGTGAGCTTGTGGTTGTGAGTGAGTATATGTGTATTCGAGAGAGTGTGTATGTGAGTGTTATTTAGTGGGTGCATGGCTGTGAGAGTTTGTGTAAAAGATGTATGTATGCAGGTATATATGTGTGTGTTTGTGCGTGTGTATGTGTGTCTGGCTGCAAAACAGATAATTGATGAACGAAAGATCAAGGGTTTGGGAAAGGGGCCCGAATGTAAGACGCACCTGCGTGCCCAATTTGTGACTTTTTGAAGTGATGGGATAGTGTGTTTTGTTGTGTGTGTGTGTGTTGTGTGTGTGTGTGTGTGTGTGTGTTTTGGTGTGTGTGTGAGAGAGAAGAGAGAGAGAGAGAGAGAGAGAGAGGTGGAGGGGGGAGGGGTCACGTGTGAGGCAAAACGTACTATTTATTGTAAGGTTGATGAGCTGGCAACAGCTCGTCAATTCATTGGCTGTCAAGAAACGACAGCTTTCATGATCCAGCCAATGAGAACCTTTAGTTACTGCAGTCCTTCTGTTCCCGGGGCTCTGTCATTGTGCTAATTGCCCTTTAACGGGTGTACAAAATAGGGAAAAATGGCCCCGTGAGGCAAACAAGGAAAGGGGATTAGCAATGTTTACGGGCCGTGGTTTTGGGACTCATAGATGACAGGGGGGAAGGGGTGGCACAAAAGCTAGGAAAAAAAAAACCGTGTTCTCAACCTTTTTTGGCCCGTATTTTGGCACCATTTTTCAGAAAGGGCTTTTCCCCCCCCCCCCCCTTTTTTGTTTTCCACCCCCAAAAATCCCCCACCCCTAAAACGGGTTTAAAAGAAGCCCAAATTTAATAGCAGATTCTAAAAAGTCTAGAGGGGGCCTAAAAAACGGATTTGGATCGGGGGGGGCTGGGGGGTAGGTGGTTTGGAGGTGTTAGTGGGGGGAGGTGTGTGGGTTGGGGGGGGGTGTGTTTGGGGGGGCGCGGGGTGTGGGGGGTTGGTGGGGGATGGGTGTGTTTGGGGGCGAGTTTTGTTTTTGGGGTTTGGGGGGGCATTTGGGGGAGGTGGGGTGTGGTTTTTGGGGGTTGGCCCGGGGGGGGGATTGGGGCGGTTTTGGTGGAGTATGTAATTTTGTCCCCGTGTGTGTTGGGTAGGGGGGGGTGGTGGGTTTGGGGGATGTGTGGGTAGGGGGGGGTGTGTGGGGGGGGGTGATGTGTGGGTAGTGGGAGATGGGGTCATAGCATGGTAATTTGCCTTTTTTTTTTTACAAAAATTTTTTCATAACCCTTTTTTTTTTCTTTCCCATGGGAAAGGGATAACGCTCTTTATGAAAAAGGATGAGTGATTGGAAGGGCCCCCAATGTAAGACGGCCCTGCGTGCCCATTTGTGACCCTTTTAAAATATTTTCTTTTGGGATTTTTTGTTTTAAATTTTGGGGATTTGGGGGTCTACTTACGTTAAAATAAATTTTCAAGGGGTTTGAAAAAATAAATTAAAAACAATACAAGAAAACCCGGTTTTTTGGTTTTAAAACGCGACCCTTGAAATAATTTTAAACCCCCTTTCCCCAAAAACCCTAAAATTCCCCCCTGGGGGGGGAAATTCCCCCCTTTTTGAGAACCACTGCACTAGCCCGGTAAAAATTTGCCCCCCAGCAGGGGCGCGCACGTGATTTTTTTCTTTTTGTCTTGTTACTTCTGTGCGGCTAATCATGTAATATATGATTTATTGAATTCTTTACACTAAACTACTACTACTACTACTACTACTACTACTACTACTCTACACTACTACTACTACTACTACTACTACTAATATTACTACACCTACTTATTTGGCTACTGCTGCTGCGGGCTACAAAACACCCCGAAACTACAAACTACAAACTACTACTACTCCCTACTACTACTACTACAAACTACTGGCTACTACTCTACAAAATACTACTACTTCTACTACTACTGCTACTACTAATATTACTACACCTACTTAGTGCTGCAACTACTACTACTACTACTACTACTACTGCTGCTGCTGCTGCTGCTGCTGCTGCTGCTACTACTACTACTACTACTACTACTACTACTACTACTACTACTACTACTACTACTACTACAGGGTTGGCAGAGCAGCTGAGATGTTAACATCAGCAGCGTGACATACCAATCTCTCTTGGCAAGTTGGCTGATTCCGTACATCCGCTCTGAATTATTGCCGCTTTCCGACGGCGTGTCACTGAATGTCATGACAGTCCAAGGTATTCCCAACATTAGTCCCGTAAACCACATCTCTGTTGCTTTCCAAGGCTTTTCTTAGTTTATTCATTCACAGTCCATGATTCACTTCCATACAACAGGTCAGGTTCTATATAACATTTGAGTACTCTGCTTTAATGAGACTGACTTACTACATCAGCTAGTTGTTATCATTCTGAAAAGCTGTTTGTGTTTGCCCATTCTGCTCCTAATCTCCTCCATCTGATGCTGTAGACAACATTGCACGTATAGACACGTGTGTGTGTGTGTGTGTTTTTTTTTTTTTAATGGCCACGAGAATCGACTTCATTGCACCGGGTTATACCCCAAATGGTTTGCTATCTTCCCGCATGCCATCTTGCCAAAAGCCTCGCACAAAGCATGAACTCCGTAGCTCCAGTGACGACCCCCAGGAGTCTCCGAGAAAATCGCACTCGCGAACCGAATGACGCGGCAGGCTGCGTAACCACTCGACCACGGAGACTCCCAGATATTGACATATTTGAAGCGAATTGAAAAAGAAGAAGAATCTGAAGCTGTGATTGCACCTACATCATAGTTAGTTTCTTGACTTGGTTAAACATGTTGCCTTCTGCTGTAGTATCACATTTTGGAAATCAACATCAGGATTGGTAAGGCAGCAACAACAATGAACAAGTTAACAAAAGGAGTCTGGGAGAACAGGAAGCTTACTGCCAAAACAAAAGTCCTTGTCTACCAAGCCTGTGTCTTTCATACTCTTCTTTGTGTTCTTAGTACTCTTCTTTATGGCGGTGAAGCCTGGTCAACTTACTCACACCAAGAGAAACGTTTAAACAGCTTTCATATGCGGTGTCTGCGAAGAATACTTGAGTATTAAGTGGCAAGACAAAATCACAAATACTGAAGTATTGGAAAGATCAGGTTGTGTGACGGTTGTATCCATGCTCAGTCTTCGTAGACTTAGAGGGTAGGAAACATTAGGAGGATTGGATGACGGTAGACATTACCAAAGGACAGATGGGCAAGAGATCTCAGGGTCGGCCTCTACTACGATACAAAGATGTGTGTAAGCGGGACATGACTGATACAGGTACATTGGGGGAAAGTCGCCGCTGAACGTGTTGCATGGAGGGCAACTATCAGAAATGGAATAAAGACACAGGAGAAAATGAATGCAGATAGGTCACACACTGAGCGCTTTAGACGTAAGATGGTGCGTGATGGTGGAAATGACCATGTGTTCACATGCATCTGTTGTGGCCGAACATGTATAGAGCGAATTGGTCTGATCAGTCACAATCGCTACCGCCATGGGTTGTTATTATGCCTTTTGTGAAGCACAGTGTACAGACTATCGTCTGTCTAGACATCCAGGTGTGAGTTTTGTCTTTGATGTAACCGTTGTTTATAACCACAATATTTAAGGGAGATTGCTACTTTTAATCGTGTACTGATTCTATTCTAACTTAACATCGGTGTCTGATGGCTGATTGGTTGGTGCAGGCAGGCAGACATATACACACATACATAAACACACACGCACGTCCGTACACACACCCACACATACACGCTACGCACAAACGCAAACACACACACACACATGCATGCATACTACTTATATAAACGCACACACACACAGATGTCCGTTCGTCTATGTGTCTGTCAGTATATCTGCCAGTCTGTCCCTGTCTATCCATTCATATGTGTCTGTCTGTCCATCCAAGTGTCTGTCTTTCAGTTAGCTGCCGTTACAATCTGGCGCCTGTAGCCAGGAATGTGTCAGCGTTATGTTCACCGCTCGGCACCTTTATACACGAGCCGGCAGCTCACGGATTTCTCTCGATCCGGGAAATCGCTCTGTATGATCGCACTCGTTCTGTGCACATTCATGTCCCTGTCTCTCTGTCTGTTCCTCTCTCCCCTCTATGTCTGGAATGTGGTGTCAAGGCCATGACCTCTGAATCAAACTGGGGAGCGTAGCAGTGGCTCACAGATTGCATGGCTAAGCCTGGTTTGGCGCACCAGGCGATGGCGGGTGGTGGGGCGATTAGACTAAGTGTTTTGTATGTCTGTTGTTTGTACCTTCATTGTCATGTTCTCTGATACCGTGTGTGTGTTCTCTCTCTCTCTCTCTCTCTCTCTCTCTCTCTCTCTCTCTCTCTCTCTCTCTCTCTCTCTCTCTCTCTATATAATTATATATATATATATAGTATATATATATATATATATATATATATATATATATATATATATATATATAAATATATATATATATATCCATTTCCATTCTCACCCACTTGTGTGTGTCTGTGTATATTATTTTATAACTTTCTCTTCCCCCCCACCTTGTCATTCAGTGTGTTTGTTATCATTGTCACCACAGCTTCTATAAAGCCACACCTCCCAGGCTCCAGGGATTTATGTAAACTGAACATACTGTATTTGGCTCCCTTGCGAACGCAGTTAGTAATCCCGTATACCCCTGTTCGAAACATCTTCGGGCGATTTGGCAGCAGGCCACCCTTTCAATGGTTTTAAAAATTTTACCCCCGAAAAAATGGTTTTTTGG
>JACEFZ010013911.1:135000-178626 GCA_014155875.1 Cepaea nemoralis | reverse complement strand
TTTTAAATTAAAAAATTTTTTAGCCCAAAAAGAAAACTAAAATAGATAGGATGTATGTTATATTATTTTAAAATATGTTTTTCTTTGAATGAGTTAATCCTTTTAAATTAAATGGGGGGAAACTAATGTTGTATAAAAACGGGGGGGGGGGGGGGGGGGGGGGTTGATGTCCTGTTGTGATTTTATTTCGCTTAACTAAAATTTTTTAAGTGAATTGCCCCTTGTGTGTTAAAAAAGAATTACCTTGTTTATAAATATGTTAAAAATCGTTAATTTGGGTTTTTTAAATTAAAAACCCGTTATTTTTGTCCAGTAAAAAAACAATACACGGGATTTTATATAAAACCCTTCGTTCAAAAAAATAGAAATAACTACTGGGGACTATAAAGGACACATTATTTTAGTGAATTTTTCAGGGGTATTTTCTGTTGCTGGATAATCACCCATAGAGAGGTTTATATGCTTGAAGTAGTAAAACCCATATGCCGGGGATGGTTATGGGAAAGTTAAATAGGAGCTGCATTAAAGTCAGCTTTAAATTTGGGAAGATAAAGGGTTTGGGAAAATACCATATTATGGTAACGAAAACGATAGTTTGGTTAATAGAGAATAAAAAAAGGGGGCTGGGGAATTTGCAGCATATAAGGTTGGGTATAGGGAAATTAGATAAAAAAGGAGGGCGTGTCATGGGATGTGAGGGGGCAAAATATAGGAGCTGTGAAAAAAACAGCGTTTTTTAAATTTTAAAAATGTTCATGAATTGAACTTTGGGTTTCATGGTTGAAGGTGAGATAAGTGAAATATAGAAAAGGGTTGTGGATGGCAATATAAATTTTTAGTATATAAAAGAAAACTTAGAGTGAACAGAGATGTATTTCCAAGATATTTTTAAAAAAAAAACTTTTTACAAAGTTTTTAGTCGTTGGCAAGAGAGGTAAATGTGATTGTGTTGACTATTTCCTTATACTTTTCATAAATTGGGTGCGCACCCCTTCTTTACTTTTTTTAACTACATCTTTTCTGTCTATCCTGTGTTGTGTGAATGAGAAATTTCATAATGTCAGTGTACGATAACGATTGATACGAGCCAATTCTTATGATATATATATATTTGTAAAGAAACTTTTAAGAGCCAGAAAGGAAGAAGAATATAACTTCATAGTGGTTTGCTATGTGGTACAATTGGAAGGAAATATTCACCTAAATAGAGTTAGTTTGGGGGCGGCTTAGAGAAATTCTGGAGGTACGGAGAGAAGGTGTAGATAAAGGGGTTAGGAGTTAAGACTTTTGAAGAAGAAAAGTCTTTTAAAAGACAGGGAGGTGTAGCAGAATGAATATCATATCAGTATTAGCTTAGGGGTGCAAGACTACAGCACGCTTGAGCATCCATATAGAACAGTAAGAAGGATTCTCAAGTCGTGACGTAGCTTGTTGTTGGGTAGTTACCACCAGGACGAGGGAAGAGAAGACAACATCATAATTGATTAGTACTTGGATTTTGTATCGACCATCATGTGCAAATAAAGCCTGTTTTGAAATAACACAGCAGAACTTGTTGATCCTCTGTATACGCATTGTTACAAATCACACAGACTGCTCCCGCGGTCCGGTGCACCAGCTGAACAATCACACAAACTGCAACTGCTCCCGCGGTCCGGTACGCCAGCTGAACAATCACACCAACTGCTCCGTCGGACCGGTGCGCCAGCTGAACAATCACAACAACTTCTCCCGCGGTCCGGTGCACCAGCTGAATAATCACACCAACTTCTCCCGCGGACCGATGTACCAGCTGAACAATCACACAAACTGCTCCCGCGGTCCAGTGCACCAGCTGAACAATCACACAAACTGCTCCCATTGTCTGGTGCACGAGCTGAACAATCACAACAACTGCTCCCGCGGTCGGGTGCACCAGCTGAACAATCACAACAACTGCTCCCACGGTCCGGTGCACCAGCTGAACAATCACAACAACTGCTCCCACGTACCGGTGCACCAGCTGAACAATCACACCAATTGTCCTCACGGTCTGGTGCACCAGCTGAACAATCACACCAACTGCTCCCGCGTGCCGGTGCACTAGCGGAACAAACTGCTAAGTACATCCCTCTAGACTGCCACAGTGGCAAGAATGTGTGTGTGTTTGTGAGTGTGTGTGTATGTGTGTGTGTGTGTATATCGAGTCTTGAAAAAGGAGAGTCTGGAATATGGGACTACGACCTCAGGCATCAGAATGGAGGTGGAGGCAGTAACAGCGGCATTCCGTTGGCTAGAGGAGACTACTGCAACACTCGTTGTATATCCGGGGGGCTGAGTGGTCTCGAGGTATGGTGTCCGCCTCGAGTGCTGGAGGTCCCGGGTTCAAGCCCCGGTGAGGACCGGGATTTTTTTCACGTGGACTTCTAGTAATTAAATTCCCCCTGGTCTCTGGGTAGTGAGATTGGACGCCCGTGTGTATTGTTGTGCACCTAAAAAATCCCTTGGCAGTTGGAAATCGAAAAAGAGTAGCCTAACGGCGCTGCCCGGGCAAAATTTCGAGTTAAAAATCTACCCAAAGTATTTCAGGATCCTCGACGGTGCTACGGAGTTCGTGCACTGAGCTGAGTTTCTCCAGACATGTCATGACAGTGTCGGATAAGTACAGGGTGTATTTTTAATGAGTGTGTAGTGTTTGAAAATATTGCCGGTCCAAGTTTTGTATTTACCTATTATGTTGCATCAACTTTACAGGCGGTGAATACAAACCTTGGACCGGCAATATTGTCAACCACTGCACAAACATTAAAAATATACCCTATAGTAGCTGACATGTCCGGGCACGGTCGTATCATCTAGAACAGGGGTGGGAAAACTTTTTTGTGCGTTGGGCCACATTGACAAATGTAAAGTTATTGAAAGGGGGGGGGGGGGGGGGCGCATATACATGATGTCCACTTTGTTTACGGCAACATATCACAATATGTAATTCTGAGGTAATTATAGATTATTAAACAGTATAAATAACTAATTATTGCAATTTTATTTTACTTATACACTTATACATTATATTTTACAATATGGACAAACACTTTTACTAATTTGTTAACAAGATTTTACAATTTTTTAAAATTATAATAAGCATTTTTTAAAAATTATCTATCAATGGCTTTTATTTAGACACAACCCGACTACATTGTCACTACAATTGTTGATTTCGAATGAGATTATGTAACTGCTTGAAATTTTTGACAATATTCTTGAAATCTGGAGCAAGTTTACTTGTTGAAATTCGCATGACAGCATGCAGGATGCAGTCCGACAATAAAGACCTATTCTCGGATTTGTTGATCTTCAAGCAAGAAAATGCTTTTCGCAAATGTATGTTGATCCAAAAATTGATAAAAGTTTACAAAATAGAAAATTAGAAAGAAATTTTATCAAACATTTTAAAATTATCATAATGGTACATGAAATTCTGTAAAATTCAACAAAATAACTTAAAAACGAAGTACGTTTTTTTTTTTTTAAAATTTCTAAATAACCTCGATGGCCGCATAATATCAGTTGCCGGGCCGCATGCGGCCCGCGGCCGCATAAGGCCCGCGGGCCTTAGATTGCCCATCCCTGATCTAGAAAACAGTTCCCCTATTCGGTGAGAGGTAGAAGGGGTCACAAGTCGCACTAATCACACGAGATATGTCGGCGATAGCGTAACTACTGGCAGGTTCACTCAAGTCGAACAGGTTTTTGGGTACGGATCTGACTAAACGAGACACAACAACTTGCTGCTTTCGAAGTAGACTCATCATCATGTGCCATGCCGATAAACGTGGGCGGTAATGTTTCGAACACGATCACCAGAGTCATGGGTCAGTTCTGTGTTCTAGTCTGGATTATGCCAAGCCATCTAGATATTTATCTATCTGCTTTCTCCGTGTTTTTACCCCCCCCCGCCCCCCTCCCCCAATCTTGACAGTTGTCATCACGTTTGTCTGATTTATTTCTTCTCATGTTCTCATGACGTCTTCACAAAAATCTTGACAGTCTACGTCTAATTTCTCTGATTAATTTACGATGGTCGTTTATTTCGTTTTAGAATTTGTTAACTGGTTTTTCTGTCTGTCCATTGAATTTTTGCATTTTCTTTATAAACCACATTTTCGCCGCCATTAGATGCTTTTTTTTTTTTTTTGTGTTTGTCTGCTTGTTATCCACGTTTCACATCCATACAACAGTGCAGGTTATAAATATAATTTCAACACTCTTATTCTCGTTACAATTGACATCGTTTTATTGGTCAGTATGTTTTCCATCTTGCAAATGGCTTCCTTTACCATAGCTATTCTTGTTCTAATCTCTTCAAGGCATCTTCCATCAGATGCTACGACTGTTGCGAGAGTGTTGCAACGATTCACTTGTTTAAGAATATTTCCATTTACCCGTGTATTATATTGTGGTATATATTTCTTCTTAGAGACGACCAAAATCTCTTGTCTACTTGGTTTAATTCTAATTCACGTTGCTCACTGTGTACAATAACCGCATCTGCACAATGTTGCAGATCCGGTTAGTTGTCTGCAATCAATACTGTATCATCCGCATATCTTATATTGTTTCCACCAATGGCGATTCCTCTCATATCTTCTAAATTTCTAATTTTTCACTGTTGAAAAACTGTCATTTAATGCCAGTATAGTACCTTGCGCCGGCTTCCTGGCCTAGAGGTTAGCAACTTTTCTCCGTAATCTCGTATACTCTCGTAAGTAACGTGACGACGGTGAGAATCAGCAGTGGTTCGAATGGCACGTCGGTAACTTACGGGGTAGTGAGCAATGACAAACTACTGAGCGTAATCTTGCCAAGAAATCAACAATCAGCTGAAAGATGCTGATGTTGACAGCGATGTCCTGTAAAAGGATATGCAAAACATTTATAGTACCTTGCGGTGTATGACAAGAGAGGGTGGGGGTGGGGAAGGGGTATCTTGAGCCTGAGGAATTAAGGCCGCCTGGTTAGTGCAGTCGCTGCGAACTGTGTAGGTTAGCGTTTTCTTTTTGCTTCCGACAAATAAAAACTCCACACCTTACCGAGGATTCGAATCCGGGTATGCCGAAGGAGAATCCGGCATTGGAGATATTACGCATCCCTGTCGTACTCCTCTCTTAACAGGCTAATGTTGTGACCGCAGGTAGACTGGGGACAGTTAAGCGCTAGGAAGGCAACACAGAAAGAATTGCCCGTAAAGATGGATGTGTACAGGACAATTAACGAACGAAAGGACGAAGACACTTTATTTTCAAAGGGTGACGAAATTGGCACGCAGACCCGTCTAACATTCTACCTTTCTATCACTCTTTTTCCATACATTATTTCATTCATACATTACAATGAAACAATGCAGGTTATCTTGCTTTATGACGAAAACACGCTATATCATAGATTCCAAAGCATTGTTCTCTGGACGAATAAAAGAACAATACTTCCTATTATCTGTCTAGTTGTTAACCTTGATGTTTGTTCCCACCTGTGTTGTGTTTACATTACATCACTGAATGTTTTATTGCCACACGCCCACATACTGCTGGCGGTCTTATTATCATGTTTGCAACAGGTCATTTTTATGATCTTGTCTTGTTAGTTTTCTAGAAATACTGTAGTCTGGAAATAATGACCAATATTTGGCTTGTTAACTAAAGACCTTTCTATGTGTGTGGACGATATTTTTAGGTGGGGGAGGGAATTGTGAAACTTACCACTATTTTGTTGTTTCTATTTGAAACGTTTATAATGGTTCTTCCTAATTCCTGCTTCCTCCCTCCTCCTTCCTTACCCCTTCTTCCTTCCACATTTCCTCCTCCTTCTCCTCCTCCTCCTCCTTTTCTTCTTCTTCTTCTTCTTCTTCTTCTTCTTCTTCTTCTTCTTCTTCTTCTTCTTCTTCTTGCCTGGTATGTTAGATTTCGAAATCAGTTTTTGATGTAAACCTGCATGATGTGTTTGCAGCGTCGAGTCAAACAGCCGTAATTCCGCATATGCGAGTTGTTTTATTGACAATTATGCTCTTTTCTATCTATAGCCGGCTCTATTACGAAGGGGTTACGAATCAATTCGTAATCCTGCATACAGCATTCAAAATATAGCTACGGGCGATTTGGGAGCAGATTTGTTTCCATACAATGGTATGAGTGCCGGTCTTTCAGAAAACAAACGACTGGACGTAGACTTGCCCAGGAATCACAATCAGCCAACAAATGGCTGGAGTTGACTGCTACGTCCTGTAAAGGATGTGCAGCTAACTAACTTTGTATGTATATTGTGAATGTTGCATGTCCATTGGGGGACATCGCGATCACCTCCGACCCCCCGTCAGTTTTATGTTCAGGATTTTGCTATTGCTTTATGAAAGAAATGTCAACGAAGTCCAGCTGGTTAGCGTAAGGGTTAATCCCGCCCTCCCGCCATTAACATGTTGGAACACATTATGAGGCTGTCTTTGCGTACAGATAATTGCCGGTTAGAGAACGGTATATCTGCATATTATGGGGGAAGTGTTTCTAAAGATTGTTGTGACAGCCAAACCAATGTAGGAAATTCCCTAATAGCAATGTCCCTTACCATCAGGTGAACCCATTCAGACTTCTGAAGTACTTGTAATTTACGTCCCCAAGTCAAGAACAAGAACAAGAAGTCAAAACTTTAGTTCAACTGACCGGTGTAAGGGTTGAACCGCAACCTTGGCATCAGCACACGGGAAATTTAAGAAACTGCGTTCATATCCATTCGGCCATGCTGGCCTCAGCAGGATGGTTTGACAGAGTGTATGTAACCAACGACCAGGCCTCAGTGGTCGAACTTTAGAAGAACACAGAAAACAGCTGGTTGTGGAGGAAAGTGATCAGCTGTGAAACCTGCCAATGTGTCTCTAATGTCATGTTGTGGAGGAAAGTGATCGGCTGTGAAACCTGCCAATGTGTCTCTAATGTCATGTTGTGGAGGAGAGTGATCGGCTGTGAAACCTGCCAATTTGTCTCTAGTGTCATGTTGTGGAGGAAAGTGATCAGCTGTGAAACCTGCCAATTTGTCTCTAGTGTCATGTTGTGGAGGAAAGTGATCAGCTGTGAAACCTGCCAATGTGTCTCTAATGTCATGTTGTGGAGGAGAGTGATCGGCTGTGAAACCTGCCAATTTGTCTCTAGTGTCATGTTGTGGAGGAAAGTGATCAGCTGTGAAACCTGCCAATTTGTCTCTAGTGTCATGTTGTGGAGGAGAGTGATCGGCTGTGAAACCTGCCAATTTGTCTCTAGTGTCATGTTGTGGAGGAAAGTGATCAGCTGTGAAACCTGCCAATTTGTCTCTAGTGTCATGTTGTGGAGGAAAGTGATCAGCTGTGAAACCTGCCAATTTGTCTCTAGTGTCATGTTGTGGAGGAAAGTGATCAGCTGTGAAACCTGCCAATGTGTCTCTAATGTCATGTTGTGGAGGAAAATGATCAGCTGTGAAACCTGCCAATTTGTCTCTAATGTCATGTTGTGGAGGAAAGTGATCAGCTGTGAAACCTGCCAATTTGTCTCTAGTGTCATGTTGTGGAGGAAAGTGATCAGCTGTGAAACCTGCCAATTTGTCTCTAATGTCATGTTGTGGAGGAAAGTGATCAGCTGTGAAACCTGCCAATTTGTCTCTAATGTCATGTTGTGGAGGAAAGTGATCGGCTGTGAAACCTGCCAATTTGTCTCTAGTGTCATGTTGTGGAGGAAAGTGATCAGCTGTGAAACCTGCCAATTTGTCTCTAATGTCATGTTGTGGAGGAAAGTGATCAGCTGTGAAACCTGCCAATGTGTCTCTAATGTCATGTTGTGGAGGAAAGTGATCAGCTGTGAAACCTGCCAATGTGTCTCTAATGTCATGTTGTGGAGGAAAGTGATCAGCTGTGAAACCTGCCAATTTGTCTCTAATGTCATGTTGTGGAGGAAAGTGATCAGCTGTGAAACTTGCCAATTTGTCTCTAGTGTCATGTTGTGGAGGAAAGTGATCAGCTGTGAAACCTGCCAATTTGTCTCTAGTGTCATGTTGTGGAGGAAAGTGATCAGCTGTGAAACCTGCCAATTTGTCTCTAGTGTCATGTTGTGGAGGAAAGTGATCAGCTGTGAAACCTGCCAATTTGTCTCTAATGTCATGTTGTGGAGGAAAGTGATCAGCTGTGAAACCTGCCAATTTGTCTCTAGTGTCATGTTGTGGAGGAAAGTGATCAGCTGTGAAACCTGCCAATTTGTCTCTAATGTCATGTTGTGGAGGAAAGTGATCAGCTGTGAAACCTGCCAATGTGTCTCTAATGTCATGTTGTGGAGGAAAGTGATCAGCTGTGAAACCTGCCAATGTGTCTCTAATGTCATGTTGTGGAGGAAAGTGATCAGCTGTGAAACCTGCCAATTTGTCTCTAATGTCATGTTGTGGAGGAAAGTGATCAGCTGTGAAACCTGCCAATTTGTCTCTAATGTCCCGCCATTGTTTGTGCCTTCGCTCGCTTTGAACACAAGCGTAATCCGTGGATGTGCTACTACTTTTAGTGAAATAGACCTTTTTTTTGGCGTGTGGATTAGCTTTCCCTATTACTAGTGTCCCTCGCAATCAGGCGAACTCACTCCGACTTTAGGAGTACTTGTAATTTACGTTACCTAGTCGAGGGTGAGAAGTCAACATTTTAGTACAATTGATCGGTGTAGGCCTTGAACCCGCTACCTCGGCATCAGCGCACCGGATGTTAAGAAGGAGAGCTATTAACCATTCGGCCATGCCGACCTCCGTTGTGTCATTGTCTCAGAGATTCCGGGGGGGGGGGGAGCGACACTCCTGTGGGCGGATTAAGGCACCACCTTTCCTAATTTTGCCCATATTTTAAATCATGTGAATGTAATGTAAGCAGATGCGATTTAGCAGCAGACCGCACTGCGTTGGTTTTTTTTTATAAAATGGTTTGGGTGCCGGTCGTTCAAAAAGCAAGGACAAACTACCGAACGTAAATCTGCCAAGAGGCCACAAACAGTCAAAAAGGTTTTGGGGTTAACTGCGACATCCTGTACAGGATATGCAACTAACTTGTGTTTAAATAGTAGATGCAAATTTTTCTCGCACTGAGACGCAGTTGGTATACGATCATCATCATTTGCCATGTCACCTGGCGCAGTCGTTCATGTTTCTCCATAGATCTCTTTCCTTGGTGTTCTGAACCAACTCTGCTGATAATATTCCTCCCTGCCATTGTCTCAGTCCATCTAGCATCATTTCTCTTGGTCTAACTTTGCATCTCTTCCCCTCAATCTTTCCAGTTATCACCATGTTCCTTCTCTTCTCATCACATGACCAAAGAATGTTGCTTGTCGCTTTTTTATTATTGTATATCATGTTCTAGTTTCATTAGTCTCTTCCAGACAATCGTTGTTAGTTACTCCGAGGTATTCGCAACATTCGTCGCAGTAACCACATCTCCGTTATTTCCAAGTTCTTCCTAATTTGTTCATTCACGTTATATAATTCACTGTTTTACAGAAAAACAGGTTCTATTTAACTTTAAGCACTCTTTTTTCTTATTTTGAAGGATAGTGAGTTACTGCATAAGATCCATTGTATCTTCTGAAATGCAGCTTTTGCTTGATCTATCCTGCTCTCAATCTATGTCGTGCATCTTCCATTTGATGTTATAATTGCTCCCAGGTACTTAAATGTATCCATTTACCTTTCGATTGTTATCTCACACTTACTTTGGTGATATCTTTTTCTTTGATGTGGAAATGAAGTCTTGGGAGGATAATGTTGTGTTTCCCTTTGACTTTCACATCCACACGGGGACTGTCAGGACAATCGATACAAGTGAGTGCCCTGCTCTGCTGCAGAGTTGTCCACTTATCCTGGTGGATACTCGGTCAAGTATATGTAGTAGGTTCATATTTTTATAGACCAATCAGCGCCCCATGCATCTGTTCCCGGGCTTATAACGGAAGCAACGAATAGTAGCAACAGTATAACCTAACATGCATGTTGTAAGCAACGAATATTAGTAATAGTATAACCTACCATGTATGTCGTTAGCAACGAATAGAAGTAATACTCTAACCTATCATGTATGTCGTAAGCAACGAATAGTAGTAATACTAAAACCTAACATGTATGTTGTAAGCAACGAATAGTAGTAATACTATAACCTAACATGTATGTCGTAAGCAACGAATAGTAGTAATACTATATTTTTTTTTAAAATTCGCATATCCTTTTAAAGGACATCGCTGTCAACAGCAGCATCTTTCAGCTGTCTGTTGATCTCTTGGCAAGATTACGCTCAGTAGTTTGCCATTGCTTTCTGAGCGGCCGGCTCTGTTATCCCGCAAGTCACCAGCGGGGGACGAACCGCTCCCAGTTCTCACCCGCTACGAGACTGCGTGATAAATGGGATTACGAAGAAAGTGGTGTAACCCCTCGGCCAGAGAGACCGGCAGTAATACTATTAGCTACCATATATGTCGTAAGCAACGAATAGTAGCAATACTATAACCTACCATGTATGTCGTGAGAGGCGACTAAGAAGGATGAGATAGGACTAACTTATCTACGCTGTAGGAAAACGATAGCTCTAACGACCCATGGACCAATATAAATAAAAGGACAGAAAAATAACTCAGCCAACAAAGCTTAAACGAGGCTCTTCTCCCAGAAGAGGTATTATGGGATACCGAGAAAGCTGTAAGGAGTCTGGATCACCCACTCAACCTCTACCGCCTAGAAACATATACATCATTTGCGCCTGAAATCTTAGAACTTCGCATGAAATGGGAAACAGAAAACGTGGTAGGGGATATAAAATGGTATAATATTTGCATTTGGATTTGGGAATATGCAAACCAAGGTGGAATGAGGCAAGTAAAAAGCTTCTAAACACAGATGAAACGGCGCTGATCCCATGACATGCAGAGAAAAATAATATAGGAGTGGTCATAATGTGATTTTTAAAACCGAAGAGAAAATACAAGTAAAGTGGGAAGCCGTGAGTTTTAGAATAATAACAGTAATATTTAAAACCACCGACAGGTGTACGTAAATTTGATACAGTGGTACTCGCCTACAATGATAAGGATACAACAGTCATGGGGGAATTATACATAAAACCTTCAATGTAATCAAAGATAAAGCAATATCAACATTTTGACTGGTGACCTGAACGCCAACATAAGATCGGATAACTCGGCTTAGGAAGAGATCATGGCGAAACATGGAGTTACATACGAACATGGAGAATTATTCATCAATATTTTGCACGGTGAACCGGTGTGTGATACGAGGAAGTGTTTTTCAACATAAAGAAATACAAGAAGCAGTGTGTGTATCACCAGACCTCAGAACAGAAAATCCAATCAACCATCTCTGTGTTAACAAGAAACTGAGACCATCATTACCATTATAGCCTGGAGAGAATGGTGACGCAGGGAGGGACTAGTGGTTCCGGCCGACACTCAGTACTCCGAGGAAAGTTCAGGCGGACAAATCAGCGGACGGCAAATGGCGCCATTAGTATTGGGACTCTTCGCTGGTTCTTGAAGATGAGGACGAAGTGCATAGAGTGCTGTGATGTAGGGTCTTGACACATCTCAACTCATCTTAACTTGTACTACTTACAAGTAACAACATTGACTGGAAAAAACGTGTCTGGAATGGAAAGATTGCTCTTCGCTCGTTAGATAACCGAGTACGGACGGTCCTTTTCAATAGCTCTTTTCCAATAGTTCGTTCCATTTTCGTAATTGCAGATATTTAAAGATTTCCTTCCTGAATGTTCATCCGGTCTGTTTCTGCGATCAGTTGGCAACTTAAATCTAGAAGGTTCACAGTATTGACGTCTTAATATCTCTTCTCCATTTGATCAACATGGCTGCAGTCAGTTTTGTCCGCTTGAAGTCATGATGTCGTTAGCTGATAAGTAGACTGTAGATGGAGTACTGCATCGCGCTTCAAACATATACATATTGAGAATAAGCATGATTTCACGAAGGTCTCAACAAGACTTGAGACATGGGGAAAATTTAGTTACATTGTGAAACACATCAAGCTGTCGCTGCTTTATGTTGCTTATTGTGTCTTCTTGGTGGGAACGGGAAATGAAGTGGTTCCGGCGTCTTATGAGAATAAACCCCAATCAGTTAGCCCGTTGTGTCAACAAGCAAAGAAGATTTGGTTATACGGCTGGAAACGGAACAAGAAAGAGATGAATAGACTATGCCAAGGGTAATCTACATAATCACAGCTCTAGTCAAGGACAGTAACTCTTCACTTCCCTCACTGTCTACTCTCAACCTCGCTTAAAGGTAAAGAAACGCATTGGAAAAAAATCACACTACCTGAAAAGACAGACAGTCAAAATATGTTGGACATTATGAGAAGAATTAAACTAGAGAACTTGGTGACAACTGGCAAGATTGATGGGAAGACAAGGGGAAGACCGAGAAGTACTACATATCTGGATTTCTTAGCCATATGGCATAGTCGAGACAAGAACACAGTGCTTATCGATGACTCTGCTAATAGTGTGAGATGGCGAAACATGACTGCTTCCGCTTATCGGTATGGCACATGATGGTGATGATGAAAAGTCATTGCATGATAGATAACTAACTGAATAGAAATTTAGGCCCGGGGGGGGGGGGAGGAGAGGGGGGGGGGTGTTCGGTCGTTTTTAACTCGAGCTGAGTATATACACACACTACTAGCGGTAGTGTCTTTTGCGCGAATGTTTAGCTGTTTCTATTACCAGTGTCACTTGCCATCATCTGAAGCCTCTCCGACACTTGGGGTACTTGTAAACCACATCCCCAAGTCAAGGACGAGAAGTCCATTACGTAAGTCCAGCTGACCGGTGTGGTCAGAAGAGAAAGTTAAAGCGCATAACCCTCTCAATCACGTCGACCCCATAATTATGTTGAGTAACTTATGGACTCGCCGGCTCCGTGGCCATGGCGTTGCGGACGCGATTCGCAATGCTGCTTACCTGCGTTCGAAACACAGCGGTGACCGATTTGGCAGCAGACTGTGTCTCGCTGGTTTTAACTTGTTGGTATTGGGAGCCGATAGTTCAGACATCAATGGGAAACTTTTTTCTCGTATATCCTATTAAAGGACATCGCTGTCAACACCAGCATTTTTACCGTTTATATCAACTGCATATAGCTGGGACTTCCGGTCCAATTTTGCAGACGGGTGTTCAGCTATGAAGACCTCGTGAGTGTTTTTCATTCTGGCTACAGTTTGCATTCTTAAATATCCTGATGCTGGACTGATAGTACATGGTTCAGTCGCCCAGCTACTGAGTTAGTGCGTGGAGCGACACTGTGAGCTGTGGATTTTACGTTAAATGCCATTACATCTGTCCGCAGTGGTTTGTTATGTAAACTGCTTGTGCAGAAAAATGGCGAACTAGCTGATTTTGTCTTATGGAGTAATGTGTGTGCAACTGCTGGTTTACTTGTGACTGCCGCTTCTATCGCCGATGAATTGTAATTTTAGTGGCGGACTATTGGGTCGCCATTCTTGGCAGCAGCATTATGCATGCATGCCGGTGTGGTCAGAAGAGAAAGTTAAAGCGCATAACCCTCTCAATCACGTCGACCCCATAATTATGTTGAGTAACTTATGGACTCGCCGGCTCCGTGGCCATGGCGTTGCGGACGCGATTCGCAATGCTGCTTACCTGCGTTCGAAACACAGCGGTGACCGATTTGGCAGCAGACTGTGTCTCGCTGGTTTTAACTTGTTGGTATTGGGAGCCGATAGTTCAGACATCAATGGGAAACTTTTTTCTCGTATATCCTATTAAAGGACATCGCTGTCAACACCAGCATTTTTACCGTTTATATCAACTGCATATAGCTGGGACTTCCGGTCCAATTTTGCAGACGGGTGTTCAGCTATGAAGACCTCGTGAGTGTTTTTCATTCTGGTTACAGTTTGCATTCTTAAATATCCTGATGCTGGACTGATAGTACATGGTTCAGTCGCCCAGCTACTGAGTTTAGTGCGTGGAGCGACACTGTGAGCTGTGGATTTTACGTTAAATGCCATTACATCTGTCCGCAGTGGTTTGTTATGTAAACTGCTTGTGCAGAAAAATGGCGAACTAGCTGATTTTGTCTTATGGAGTAATGTGTGTGCAACTGCTGGTTTACTTGTGACTGCCGCTTCTATCGCCGATGAATTGTAATTTTAGTGGCGGACTATTGGGTCGCCATTCTTGGCAGCAGCATTATGCATGCATGCCTGTGAGTGCCGTTGGTTTGTCGGAGTTGTTTTCTATTCACTTTTCATATGGGACAGTGAGAAGCAATTTTTGTGATATTCACTGACACAGGAACGGAGTATTATGGGGTGACCCTTTGCCATGAATTTGTAACAGCGACAAACTATTAACGACTAATTGCATAATAATTTGTGTTAAGTCTCATCACTAAACACAAGTCAAACACATTTACCCGTGGTCTTGTGTCTTTTCTTTGTTAAGCTCCGTTTCTCTCAATTTCAGCCAGCTGTCCGCGCGTGAGGCCACATAAGCGTGCCCTTCCTGCCCAACCATCTGACTGGACAACTCGACCCCATTTGTTATTTACTCCATGAATGTGTATCTATCGACATATCGGACGTGTGAATGGCTCTGGGCTTTCTCGTGACACTGTCTGATTGGCAAGAACATTAACCAGTATGTCTTTCTTAGTTGTCTTGCTGCCGCACTCTCTTCTATCGCATATGTCCATCTGTCTGCCTCTATGCTTACTTGCTTGCTTGCTTATTTTCTTTCTTTCTTTCTTTCTTTCTATAAAAAACACATCTAAAACAGACATATTACCTCTTTCTGTAAAGTTGTTTCTATTTATCTTTTTTTTTCTAGATACCACACCAAATAGAAGGGTGTTTTTTTTGTTGATCACGATTGTAATTGGCCGTTTTTATCCACACTAACTGCCAGCATTCCATCGCTTTTGATATGATATATCTGAGGGAAAGTAGACCGGGAAGGGGGGTGTTTGTGTGTGTGTGTGTGTGTGTGAGTGAGTGAGTGTGTGTGGAGTGAGAGAGGAAGGAAGAGAGAGAGAGAGAGAGAGAGAGAGAGAGAGAGAGAGAGAGAGAGAGAGAGAGAGAGAGAGAGAGAGAGAGAGAAGAGAGAGAGAGAAGTTGCGCCCAAACAAAATGACAAGGCTGAAAGCGGTAATTTGAGAACGATTGCGAGACCCTGTATTTTTATGTCTGGTCCTTTTGTCGCCTGGAAGCCATGATGCCGTCCGTACTTTGTGGTCCCGTTGTCTGCAGCCAGAACCTACACTGCTGCCTACTTGCCTACCTGCAGTCAGGGTATGTGTTTGAGAGCTAACATTTCTTTCGCATTGTAGTCTCATAAATAAATTCATATATCAATTGGAAAACTTAGTGACAACTGGCAAGATTGAGGGGGAAAATAACATGGCGAAGGCAGAGAAGTCAATATCTAGACGGCTTGGCCACATGGCATGGGCGAGACATGAACACGGAGATGACCTACGACTTTGGTGATCGTGTGAGTTGGCGAAACATGACCGCCCACGCTTATCAGCATGGCATATGGTGATGATAATGATGATAAATGTGTGTGTATATATATATATATATATATATCGATTAGAAATAGTAGGAGGGCAGGGGAGGAGAAGAAGAAGAAGAATTTGTTGTTTTGTTTTTATAAAATACAACACAGCCATTCAGTTCCTGTACCTTTATGTTGAATTTTATTATGATAGCCTCAGTGTTTTCCAGTGTTGTGTGTAATTAATTTTGCTCGTTACGAGATACACATAATGCACAGAAGGGTAAGATTTCTGAAACGATATACCCTCGTCAGTACTTGATGTCAATGTCACCTTCCGGTATTTTACACTAGCATCACTACGCTCGCGTGCACGCACGCGCGCGCGCGCTCACACACACACGCACACACACACCTCAAGACACATCACACTGACACCACATACAAGACATTACTACACACACACGTACCACACAAACACAATATACCATAATCGCACGCGAATGAATACAATATAGCATACACTTCACACATAGACACACACCACGCACGTAATACAGACACACTGCACAAACATTATGTACAGCGTGCGCACACACAACACTATACACATTTCAAATCGCATACGTCACACGTGCAACCATAAACCTGACACACACACACACACACACACACACACACACACACACCCACACACACGCTGTCTCTATATAGTGAGTCGTGGACGGTGAAATGTCTGATTGAGAATCGAACCATATACCTTCAAGTTACTAGTTACGTCGATGCAGAAGCTCGTACAAAGTCATATTTGTTATAGTCTAATCTCAAGATAGTGCGAGAATACAGCTAAAAATATCCTCGTGGGTTTGAACACGGACAAATGTCTTGGCAGACAAGTACCAACTATACATCTTCAAGTTACCCTTCAGATATGAAACCACTCGATCCCTTGACACACCCATATACCGGTTGTGTGTAAAATCTTACTGCACTTTGTATGTAGAACACATTTGAAAAATGAAGCACATGATGTCATCAAAAAAAAAAAATGCGTCAAAAGTTTCATTAAATTAGTTACAAAAGTTACTGCTATGGTCGAAAGCTGTTTTGGGGAAGCTGGAAAGTACCAATGAAGAATTCATTATAACAGGTGTTGGAAATGTCCACCACGGATTCAAAAAATTTAAGACAGGAATGCGATAAGGAGGATGTTTATCGGGAAATCTTGCTATAAATCTTTAAACAACGATCCGCGTGAATCGACCGCCATTTATAAAGCAAAAAATTATTTCTTCCGTTTATAACACCATTCTATGTGAAGTGCAAAGAATTACTCCAGCGGACGACAGGCATACTCTGCATATTGCTTCACGATGGACTGTGCAGCACATTTTTATGACATCATGTACTTCGTTTTTCAAATCTGTTCTACATATAAAGTGTAGTGAGACTTTACAATCACCCGGTAGTTAAATCTCAGAAACATGTAAGAACAGCATGACATACTGAATGAAGCATGTTCTTTCGTTCTTATCAAGTGAACTTGTTAGCACATGGCCTGGCCGTAAGCCACAGTACCACGTGGCTCTGTCTCAGCTGATAACTTATCTACGTACATAACTGGACTTCATCGTGTGATTCAAGCAATTCATCACGCTCTGAGATGTGATTTAATAACAAACAACACGTGATCATGCGAAATTCATTTAAATAACTTCTCTACAAGACGGGCTGAAGGACTCCAGAACTAACTTGAGTTTTCGTGTGTGTGTATGTACGTTTGTGCATGTGTGTATGTGTGTGAGCGCGCGCTTGCGGGCGCACACGGGGAAAGGGCGTCTGACTGATTCATTTTATGAATGTTCTCAATACCCTTTGATTATACATGACATGACAGGGAAGCTTTCTGGCGAAGTGGTCAAGCCGTCTAACTCGGGCTCCGAAGGTTGTGGGCTCGATTCCGGGCCACGTCCTTCGTTTCACGAGTGTATTTTTTCGGAGACTATTGAGGGTCGTTGTTGGCGCTACGGATTTCGTGCTTTGTGCAACGCTTTCCGCGCTGCAGAAAGAGACTGAGCCATATGGGATAAACCCGGTGCAATGAAATCAACCATGTCGACATTTAAGCCACTTTATACATGGCAAGTGAAGCATTCCTTTATACGCCTTAAGGTGAATTGTGCATAAAGAGCTTGACCCATATTTTTCTGTTTTAGACCCGTGGGCACTTTGTAGGTGATGTGGTGAGGCTCACACCGGCTACCTACACTTCCCAATAAATTTCCCGGTACCCAGTTAAGGCTGCATCAACCTGAGATACCCACGTCAATAATTAAAAACAAATACATCCCATTCAGTGCGAATTCGAACCCCTGCCAACCATGCAGACAGTCGAGCGTCCAACAACTATTCTACCGCGGCTCCAGGTGAAGTGTTAGGTCTCCATACATTCCAGGCCACAATGTATGCGGTAAGGTAAGACATGTCAACGTGATGAAGGTGCTTGCAGATCTATAGCTTGATGGGAAAAACTTCGGAAAAACATATATTGGAAACAATCAAGCTGCCGAGAAACATTCATAACAGATTTCATTCATTCATTCATTCATTCATTCATTCATTCATTCATTCATTCATTCATTCAGTGGCATGTCCTTTGCAGAACCTCGCTCCCATAACAACCTTCTGGAAAACCTCTCGATCATAAGCAAGATGTCCCGCGTCTGATACACCCATCTGGAGATCATCCACCACATCCTGCACCCATCTTCTCTTTGGCCTTCCTCTTCCTCTCTTCCCAGGTATATACCCCTCCATTATTGTTCTCTCTAAACTTTCGTGACGTTTCAAGTGATCTCATCAGTAGAGACAATGGCTATGGCCACCGACTAGTACAGTCACTGCCCAGAAGGAAAGAAATGGCAAACTACCTTCTGCAAAATTTGCCAAGAGACCATAACATCGATGACAGAAAACATAATAACAGATTTAGGCCAAACAAAAAGAAGGTTTGGACCAAACATAATGGATGGCAAAAAATGAGATGTAGGGGGGTGTCATAGTTATAACTAAAAAGTTGTTAATATGGTGTTCTATGTCAGATTAAAGTGAGTTGCATAAAGAAAACTACTATATTGATATTTTAACTATAGTTTGATTTATAAGCCCATGACAGTTAAGGGACATTTGAATGAGACGATTTATGATCCCATGGCACTTAATTCGATAATGAAGTAGTTCAATGTCAGTCTATTAAGAGAGGTGTGCAACAGGGATGTGTAATATATCCAGATTTATTTCCCTATATTGTGAAAATATGTTTAGACATTTAGACGAGATGAGAGGAATCATCA
This sequence comes from Cepaea nemoralis, assembly GCA_014155875.1. Lineage (NCBI taxonomy): Eukaryota > Metazoa > Mollusca > Gastropoda > Stylommatophora > Helicidae > Cepaea > Cepaea nemoralis. The sequence goes on along the minus strand of JACEFZ010013911.1, from coordinate 159,708 downwards.
TTGAGGGACGTAACATCAATAACATTAGATGTGCGGATGATACAGTATTGATTACAAATAATGAACAAGATCTATATAACTATTTATATAACTGTCTTGGCTGAAAATATTGGTGGGAAAAAGAAGATGTGGTATAGATAAACTTGCCGCGAGTAGGAAATTACTGGGCACGAGAGACAGGGGAAGATAGAGACATATGAGTGTAATGTTGACGCAGCTAAGCAGCAAATATTAATATAAGCAACTCCAACTTTATTAAAATATCAGGATTAGAGAGTCATGATTTATAGTGTATCTTCAGATCAGATAAGTGGGCACGTAGAAGGAGAATGAGTAGAGCTTGAGGAAGAGGAATAGGTACGCACGCACGAAAGAAAGAACTTTATTTTGCAAGGATCACAAATTTTGCACGCAGGTCCGTCTTACATTCGGCCCTTCCAATCACTAATCTTTCGTACATGAATTATTTATTGTACAAGAAGAGGAGAAAGAAAAGGAGAAGGAAGATCAGAAGGAGAAGGAGGTTAAGAATGATTAGGAGGGTGAGAATTATTAGGAGGATGAGAAGGAGGATGAGAATGACGTGACAAGAAGAAGAAGAAGAAGAAGAAGAAGAAGAAGAAGAAGAAGAAGAAGAAGAAGAAGAAGAAGAAGAAGAAGAAGAAGAAGAAGAAGAAGAAGAAGAAGAAGAAGAAGAACAACAACAACAACAACAACAACAACAATAACAACAACAACAACAACAACAAGATGAAGAACAAGAACAAGAATAAGAAGAACAACAAGAAGAGCAACAACAAGAAGAACAACAACAGAACAAGAACAAGTAGAAGGCGGAAGAGAGGGAAAAGAAGAGGGAGAAGAAAAGGAGGAGAAATACAATCATGTCACTTTGAGGATTGAACCCCGAGTGGTATTATGTGTTAAATGACTACAACCATCACTTGATCTCGGTTGTTGTAACATAGTAGTATAATGACTTGTCCGTTTTCGATGCATCTGAAAAGAAGAATGTAATATCTCGTCTCATATATCCCGCAAACATACTAAAGATTCACTTCGTATGCAGTCAAACTGAACAGGACTCCAAGCTTAATTAAACAGAAAACTCACCTTCCTCTTGTTCCTGCCCCTCACATCCTCGGTGGTAACATGAGCGCCTGGACGCCTAGATCCCCAAATACGCCAGGCAATCCTACAGTAACAGAATGTTATGATCACCAGCGGCAGCAAGTACTGAACACACACCAGCAGCATTGTATAGTACTCTGAAAATTCTGTCCAGGCTTCCGGCGGATGTATGGTGCACCAGGGGATGAAACTGTTGCCGTCGGGAATATAATCCACCCAGTAAAATCGCTGAACTGGAACGGCAACCCCTATTCCAACGGCCCAGGTGACGCTAATGATAATGGCGGCCGACTTTTTGGAACATCCGGCTTTGAATGGGTGTATGACGGCGATGTAGCGGTCAACGGCGATGACGCTCAGGGTGAAGATGCTGACGTTGACGCTGACCACTTGGACAAACGGAGCCAGGGAGCACATGAAGTCGGCCAAGACCCATCGTTGCAGAAGGGCAGCTTGGAACTGCAAGATTGAAAAGACATCTTTAATGGAATATGAGTATTGGACATCAGAAGAACAAGAAACAGGTTGAAACGTTTTGACAAAACGCTGTCTTCTATTTTAAAATACAAAGTCAACTGCGTGTCCTTTTACATAACGTTGCAATCAACCCCAGCATTTACTGGTTGTGTGTGATTTATTAGAAAAGTTTACGTTTAGTAATTCACCACACACACACACACACACACACACACACACACACACACACACACACACACACACAACCACACACACACACGCACACACACACAAGGCGACACCAAAATGAGAAATGTAAAAAGAAGAAAACATTAACCAAGTGGATAATATTAAATACCTAGGGGCATTAATAACATCAGATTGAAGATGCACAACAGAGATTAAGAGCAGAATAGGGCAAGTAAATGTCGCGTTAAAAAAAAGTAAAGAATATATTATGCAATAAGTCACTATCATTAAATGGGAGAAAGAGTGCTGAAGTGCTATAAAGAACATATTTTGCTGTATGACAGTTAATCTTGGAGTGTAAACGAACAAATTAGGAAGGACTTGGAAGTAACAGGGTTGTGATTCCTGAGACGAATGTTGAGAATTCGTTGGACTGCCAGAGTAACTAACAACAATTGTTTGAAAGAAGACTAATGAAACTAGAACATTACATACAACAATAAGGAAGAAACAAACAGCTTTCTTTGGTCATGTGATGCGAAAAGAGCCATTAGAGAACACCGTGACAAGTGGAAAGATTGAGGGGAAGTGAGGCAGAGGCATACCAAGAGAAATTATGCTGGATGGATTGAGATGATGGCATGGAGGAATACCATCAACAGAGTTTATCCAGAAAACCAAAGACCGAGATTGGTGGCGAGTCATGAACACCTACATCAGCTGGCATGGCACTTGATGATGATGATGATGATGATAATGATGATGATGATGATGATGAAGTTACCAGTGCATTCTGAGCGGCGGCTGTTCATAACATGCAAAGCAATCAGCTTTCAAATTCGAACCCGCTACCAGGTATGTCGGGGAATTGTGACTCTGCGTGCACCAACCCCTCAGCCAGAGAAGCCGACCTGTGGTCCGTATTTGAGTTCATATAATTAACCTCGGAGAACACCGTGGCAATATGGTTGCGGGGTAGGGGTGTTCCCTATCAAAGGAGAGGTAAGGTGCCTTCTTCCCTACGCTAGCCTACGGGACACCCTTGGGCAAGGTGGAGTACCCAGTTTAGCCCCCCGATCAGGTTACGTGAATCCATGGGTGCAGGTGGTGGATGAAGTTAAAGAGCAGCCAAGAATAGTTGTAGGTTATGGTCTCCAGTTTCACGACGGTAGGCAGAGGATCTCCTATTTTGGGAGACAGTGGCTTCGGTCATCGACCAGTATGGTCACTGCTAGGAAGGAAAGCAATGGCAAACCACCTTCTTTACAGATGCTAAGAATATCATGTACTGCAATATCATCGATAATCAGAGAAACGGCGTAAATGGGTGCTGCATAGGAGCAGCCTTGCCCGGTAGGGGTAGTCATGTGCACCAAGAGACTCCAGACCGTGAGCAGGCGACTGAGTGCAAAAGAGTATCAACATTGAAAGTAGGAACTTGGAATGTAAGAACTATGAGTGGGGATGGACAATTTGATAACATTAAGAATGAAATGAGAAGACTAAATATTAACCTGTTAGGTATATGTGAGACCAGATGGACAAGAATGGGCATTATAATATCTGAGGGATATAGAATAATCTATTCTAGTGGAGAGAAACAACAGCGAGGAATAGGAATTATAATGGATACAGAGAGATCAAAATCGATCAATGGATATTGGACTGTATCAGACAGAGTGTTACTGGTGAAGTTGAGTGGAAGACCTTTTGATGTCAACGTCATACAAGTTTATGCACCAACAGCAGACAGTAGTGATGACAGCATTGATGAATTTTATAGTGATTTAGAGAAAGCCTTCAAGAAATGCAAGAATTCTGAAGTAAATATCATAATGGGTGACTGGAATGCAAAAGCTGGAAATCAACAGGACGGATGCATAGTAGGCAAGTATGAACTAGGGGAACAGAATGAAAAAGGTTGCAGACTTGTGCAGTGGGCAAAAGAGCAAGGTGTGATTATTGGAAACACCTGGTATAAACATCATCCAAGGAGATTATGGACATGGAGAAGTCCTGATCATAAGATAACAAAAACAAATTAGATTGATTACATTCTCATCAATAGTAGATTTCGAAATGCCTTAGAAGTCGCAAAAAATATACCAAGCACAGGCTACTACAGCGACCATAGATTAATCTTAAGCAAGATACACATAAAATTAAAGAAAGTCAAATATACACCAAGAAGCACAACATTCGATCTACGGGCACTGAAGAGTGAGAAGACAAACGATAAATTCAATGTAGAGGTAAAGAACAGATCTGATGGATTGTCCGAATTAAAAATATTATCTCAAGATGTCAATGACCAATGGGAAATATTTAAAAAATAAGTCAACAAGCTGCACAAACAACTATCCCAAAAATAAAGATAATAGGACGCAAGAAATGGATGACAGAATACATCTTAAAAATCATTGAAATAAGAAGAAATAACAAAAATAACAAAGAAAAATATGAAGAGATTCACAGGAAAATTAGGAAGCTATGCAAAGAGGCAAAAGAAACATGTCTTGAGGAAAACTGCAAGGAAAATGTAAACCAAAACATCACCCGGAATACCAAATTAATGCACAAAAGAATTAATGACATCACTAACAAAAGAACACACACAACGGGTTCCCTAAAAACCAAAGATGGAAAAATCATAATAGAAAAAGGTCAGATTTTACATGCGTGGTAAGATTATGTGAAAGATCTTTATGATGATACAAGAGAAGAACAATACGATCATCGGAATAATAATGAAGGACCATCAATTCTGACGATGGAAGTTCAGAATGCTCTTAACCATATGAAAACCGGAAGAATCCGGGTACAGATAACATCACAATATAAATGATCAATGCCTTACAAGTTTATGGAATAGACCAAGTCACCAGACTGCTCAACGCAATATATGATACTGGAGATATACCTCCTCAATTATGTAATTCTATATTTATTGCAATCCCGAAGAAATCAGAAGCCTTGGAATGTGATCAACATCGAGAAATTAGTATAATGAGCCAGATCACGAAGATTTTGCTGATAATTATCATGCAAAGAGTTAGGATGAGAATATAACCCGAAATAAGAGGAGAACAATGTGGGTTTATAGAAGGCAAGGGTACAGTAAATGCTGTGTATATACTGAGAACCAAAATCGAACGTTCTATAGAAGTAAACAAAGATCTACATTTTTGCTTTATTGACTACACAAAGGCTTTCGATAAAGTGAGACATGTCGACATGATAAGGATGCTTGAAGATCTACAAATTGATGGAAAAGACCTTAGACTTGTAAAAACATATTGGAAACAACAAGCTGCCATAAGAGTTGATAATGAAGTAGGCCAATATCAGCCTATTAAGATAGGTGTGAGACAGGGATGTATAATGTCTCCAGATCTTTTTCCCCTGTACAGTGAAAATATTTTCAGAAATATAGAAGGTATGGAAGGAATCAACATTGGGGGAAGATACATCAATAACATTAGATATTCAGATGATACAGTCTTGATTGCAGACAATCAACAGGACCTGCGACATTTAGTAGATGCTGTTGTTGCACACAGTGAGCAACTAGGGTTAGAATTGAATAGTAAGAAGACACAGATTATGGTAGTCACTGGGAAGAAGGAAATACCACAATGTGATATACGAGTAAATGGGCATATTCTTAAGCAAGTTAATCGGTACAGTTATCTCGGAACAGTCATAACATCTGATGGGAGATGCCTTGAAGAGATTAGAACAAGAATTGCCATTGCGAAGGTAGCCTTTTGCAAGATGAAAAACATACTGACTAATAAAAAGATATCAATTGAAACTAGAAAAAGAGTGTTGAAGTGCTATATAGAACCTTTACTTTTGTATGGATGTGAAGCGTGGACAATGAGCTGTCAAGCTGAAAAACATCTGATGGCTGTGAAAATGTGGTTTCTGAGGAAAATGCAAAGAATACCATGGAAAGACAGAAAAACCAATGAACAAGTCCTTCAAGAAACAAATGAAGATCGTAAACTGATTAGAGACATTAGACGCAGACAGTCAAAATTTGTAGGGCATGTTATGAGAAGAAATGAATTGGAGAACTTGATGACGACTGGCAAGCTCGAAGGGAAGAGACCAAGGGGAAGACCGAAAAGTAAATATCTGGATGGCTTGGCCACTTGACATGGTTGATACAAGAACACTGAGCTGATCCACGACTTGGTGATCGAGTGAGATGGCAAAACATGACCGCCCACGCTTATCGGCATGGCGCATGATGGATGGACACCGTGGCGAAGAGGTTAAACAGCCAGCTTCGTTCTCACCAGGTCGTGTGTTTGTTCTTGGACTCCGTCATTGGGTTCACGAGCGCAGTTTTATTTGGCCACCGCGGGTGTTCTCGCAGGAGCTACGTAGGTCGTGGTCTGTGTGACACTTTGGGCTGATGGGTAGCTGCTCTGCTGAGAGACACACAGCTATATGGGGTTAATCACCGTGCAATGAACCCGATGCCCTTGCCTTTTATCCCTTATTTTAAGTAAATGCAACGGAGGTCAGCATGGCCGAATAGATAAGAACGCTCGATCTTAACCTTCCAGTGTGCTGATGCCGACGTAGCGGGTTTAATCCCCATACCGGTCAGTGGGACTAAAATGTTGACTTCTCGTCCTTGACTTGGGGACGTAAAATTACAAGTACCACAGAATATGACCACACTCACGGTATTCATTTCAATTTTCTTGACAACATTCTTCACATGCTGACGTAAAATTTAATAATTCCATTTCTCCGGAAGCGGTGTTCTGCTATGCGTCGGTGATATGATAAGACCATCATTTTGTGTAGTCCTGAATGCTCAGAAGAACAGGTGGCCAATCTTTCCCTCACTTCGCGGGCGATGAGCGTCGGGGTCGAACCTTCGTCCGACCGTGCTCAAGACATTATCAGTGCAGTTCAACTTCGCTGAGCGGCCGTTGTTGAATCAATAGTTAACTGTCTTTTACTTCCTATCCTTGTATCAATAGATAACTGTATTTGTGTTTTTCCCCCTTCATATTGTTGTATCTTTTATATGGATGTGAAACGTGGACATTGAGTAGTCAAGCTGAGAAACATCTGATGGCTGCAGAAATGTGGTTCTGAGAAAAATGCAAAGAATACCATGGACAGACAGAAAAACCAATGACCAAGTACTACAGCAGACAAATGAAAATCGTAAATTGATTAGAGAAATTAGACGTAGACAGTGAAAATCTTTGGACATGTTATGAGAAGAAATGGATTGGATAACTTAGTGACAACTGGCAAGATCGAAGGGAACATACCAAGGGGAAGACCGAGAAGTAAATACCTGGATGGCTTGGCCACATGGCATGGTCGAAACAGGAACACTGAGCTGATCCATGACACTGGTGATCGAGTGAAATGGCGAGTCATGACCGCCCACACTTTCCGGCATGGCACATGATTGATTGGTTGATTGTTTAATCAATAGATAACTGTCATTTTACTTCCTATTATTTTATGAATAGATAACTAGGTGTTGTTTTTTTAATTCCTATTGCTGTAACAATAGATAACTGTTTTTTTACTTCCTATTGTTATATCACTTAACAACTGTCTTTTATTATTTACTTCCTCTTGTAGCAATGCATCATCTACGTGATTTCTTATTCTGCCCACTAGAATTTACCAAGGCGCAGCTTCCCCTCTGGTGGTTGTGGAACTACAGTGATGAGATGTGTCGCGGAAATTCTTGGAGTTGTCGATCGATGAAAGTCTGTCGCGTCATTCGTCTACAGGCGGTCGCCATCCTTTGATGTTGGAGACAGACTGTCCTGATGGGAGTGGGCAAGATCTTTTGTTGTGGAGAAAAGATTCTCTAGATTATAGATCGGCAAGACTTTTTGAAGTACCGGAAACAATTCCCCAGATGAACGCGGGACAGCCAGTTGTTTACATCGAGTCGAAAAAAGAGATTAAAAAATAGCTTCTCGACGCCTAGTGTCTAGTCAGATTTGTGACGTCATTCAGACACAGTATTAAAGCAGTCTGGACAAACAACTTTGGCGGGAGTCGACCAAATGTTGTGAAGCAACAAGGATGTGTGTGATGACACTGGTTTGATTATGGAGAGAGACTACAGTGTCTTATGTTGATTTACATCGGCGGACATTTATCCATTGTGTGATTTAGTAGTCTCGATTTCAAACAGGAATAAATATATGGTATTTAATTAAATAGACCCACATTAGATGATTCTTAGGAATCGAGTGTAGTAATGTGCGCTGTGAGAACGTATTATAGGAGAGTCGGCAACAGTAGGCTATCGCGGTGCTTAAACTAGCTAGTGTGAGATATCAATTAACTCAGTGAGTTAAGAACAATGTAGTGGGATGATATTTAGGGAGACTGAAAGTGATTGGGGGGAATAAAGGAAATTTAAAATGGTAGGATCTTCCAGTAGGGTATCTACTGGGTTTCTGCACATTTCCTTTAGTCTTTCCTTGTCTTACCATGACTCAGACCGATGTGATGAGCTTCTCTGCCTTATGACAGAGTTTAGTTCTCTGTTATATATCTGAGTGCGGCCGTCGGCCTACACTCACCTAATAAAGGTCGGAATCGGGTTGCTCTCACCAGGTATGGTCTCTCTTCAACAGGTTCCACTATGTTTTCCAAAAAGCTAGCAGACAAGTCATAGAAGAAGATTATGGCTCGATCATTGAAGGCAGTTTTTACTCAGCGGCTTTTGCACTGGGCCCATAACTCAGAGGGTCTGCAAGAACCTGACCTCTGTTGAGCATGAACCGATGATAATCTAAGAGTGATTCCTCAGTGGTAGTTCACATCATAGTAGAGTGAAGAAACTTACAATACCACCAGTAACAGGAATAATAGTAGTTATATGAAGAAATTGAAAATTAACATTGCTTTTTTCCAATTGGTGAATTCCTGTAAGACATTAACCATTAACATTGTGTTTTCCAAATGGTGAATTCCTGTGAGAAAGTAACAATTAACATTTTGTTTCAACGTGACAGTAAGCATTTATTTTACTGTACAAGGGTATTCAGATCACATAACTTTTAGTGACATATTAGTTACACTGCGAGTGTCAGATTCATGGTCAGTATTGGACTATATCCATTATTGGTGACCAGGCATCCGGACTATCCAAGAGCCACTGGAAGAAGTCGACATCTGGCCGGAGAGACGCATCATTTGGTGAGGTCCTTCTGTACTTGATCTATGGTGCTGTTGTGTGGCCGGTACTGGGATGAAAGCAGACTGTGCTCCTGAGCTGTTCGGTATGATTCTGCATACACTCTAGATTATACGACAGACATTCTACACATACACGTTGCACATACCTGACACTTTTCTTTATTAAATTAATTTGTCATTTTTTTAGAAGCTAGAGTTGTGTAGTATGTTTTGGAAAAGAATGAGAGGGGACATGGTCCAGTGGTAGAAGAGAAAGAGGGAGAGAGTGATCCAAGGAACTGACGGGGTGTTGTGGACAGAAATCCAGAAGATCCTCAAGATAATGATATGGGGTTAAAAGAATGTAGGTGTTGATTCTCCTCACCCCAGGGACGGCACGTATTACGACAAGATGACAGAAGCTTCCTTGCTCCGTTCTATCAATGCTCGCATGCGTTTATTGAGTTCTACCAATCCAAAAGGATATGTCGGCGTGGCCGAAAGGATAAAGGTGCTCGCTCTTCAACTTCCAGTGCTCTGGTTGCGGACTAGGGATTCAATCCCTACGCTGGCACTGATTGCACGTTTCGTTCAGAAAACAATGGAAAACAACTGAAGGTACAACTGCTTAGAAAATAAACATGGGGTTGATTGTAACATCCTGCAACGGTCAAGCAATTTTTTTTTAAATCAAAACGGACCGACAACATTTCCAACACTTCCTTTAACAACTCTAGCTTTTAAATCCCGATTATGATCTTCGTGTCTTCTTATTCAAGTGTTGGCATAGTTTTGAGTAGGTCTTCGTGAAACTGCTGTATTTCTGGATGTTCTTGTTCTGCAGTTCAGGCATAGATTTGTATTATACTCCCGTGGAAAGTCTTTCCATTCAGTGTAACGACTGATCACTCTGTAACTGACCAGGAAATTTTCACTGATTTTGTTGTTAATGCTGCTTGTTCCCGACTAATCTTTGGGGATGTTCTGAATAGAGCCAGATCGTTATGAGATTGATAAAACAGAGTTCAACAATAACTTGGTTGCTATTTCATGTAGAAGGAATATTTGGCACTGAGAGAGAGAGAGAGAGAGAGAGAGAGAGAGAGAGAGAGAGAGAGAGAGAGAGAGAGAGAGAGGGAGAGAGAGAGAGATGGGACAGAGTAAAGGAGAGAGAGAAATAGAGAGAGAGAGAGAGAGAGAGAGAGAGAGAGAGAGGTGGGACAGAATAATTTAGAGAGAGAGGGAAACAGAGAAAGGGAGAGAAGTTGGGTGGGGGAGAGAGGGAGACAGATAAGAAGAGAAACTGGGGGGGGGGGGGGAGGGGAGAGAGATGAAGAGAGGGAGAGAGACGGTGGGAGAAATATGAGAGTTAGAGACAGAAATAGATAGAGACAGATAGAAACAGATACAGAGAGATAGAAATAGACTGAGATGTAGACGCGCGAGAGAGATATAGGGAGAGAGAGAGAGACACGCGCGCACGCGCACGCACGACACACACACACACACACACATGCAGACACATTCACCTGGGCATTGACCAATTAATTAACCTGAAACCACGTACTAACTTATGGTAACTGACTGAGTCTCTGTTCTATGCCTGGCACCTTGACGTCTTGACAGACGATATTTTGTAATAATGGAGTTAAACCTCTCCAAAGTACAAAGTCTGGGCTGAATTTAGAGACCATTTGTTTCCGATGCAGCATGATCCCTCTGTTTGCCTGCCTAGTTTACTCCAGAATAAATGTAACACCAATACATCTTGAACAAGACAAGTTACAGATTCTACCGGACCAGCAAAGCAATACTCTAACTGTCCGCCTGTCGGAGCTTCCATTCTAGATCAGTTGTCGAACAAGGCTTAGGGCTTGATGTGCCCTGCCATGACATTTAATCTTTAGGTTACATTTCCTCACACCAGAATAAGGCGTGCACTCTCCCAACTGCGACCCTTCGTCCAAAGACGTTGGCACAATGTGGGGTCTCGGGTTTAGTGAGCGCCGCCTAACATGTGGAGCTATCGGAAAGCAGGTAGTACCATCTACTGTCATACGATAGCTCAGTCATATCTGAGTAAGACCTGACTTTACTATACCATGTGTCTATCCCACAGACAGGCATAACAGTCATTCTGTCAACATTGAACAGCCAGACATACATGAATACATAGGTAAAGAGATAAAGCAAGCACGTACAGAGGCGAACACACAAACAACCAGATGACATATCGCCAGACAAATAAATGGACACATTTACCAACGTACATAAACATATATACAAGCACAGATGCTTTTAAATACATCTTATCAATGTCTCTCACCTGGAAAGGTATGGAAAACAATCCGATAATCACATCGGCAACTGCCAGGTTGGCTATGAATATATTCGTCACTGTGTGCATTCGACTGTTCTTCACAATCACAAGAATGACCAAGCCATTGCCGATGACCGCGAGCAAAGAGATGGACCCGTACAGGAAGGCCAGCAGGCATATCAGACCGGTAGGAACATCATAGGCTTCCGCGAAGCTGACATTGGCTCTGGCAGTGGTAGAACTGAGAGTTCCGTTGATGAAGAAGTTGTTGTCGTTAAGGATGCTGCTGCTGCTGCTGTTGATATTTTCAATAGTAATGAATGCAGCCTGCTCGGCCACGTTGCCAACGCTGGGCTTGTGATCTGCAGGATCTGCCATGCCGCTATGGTGCTGTGTGCTGGCTTCTATTTATGTATCATCGTTGGTGGTCAGTAGCCTTTGCTGTGATGGCGGATTGTGAGAATCCGGCTACATTGTTGACTGAACGTACATGATCCTGTAAGTGGTGAGCACACCTGACGCTCTTAAGTGTCGTTAAAGTTGGCCAGCTCTGGAACCATCCTGAGTTTTCTGTTAAAGTATGATGCAGGTGGTTAACTGTGGAGAAGATAAAAATATGATATTAAAATCATCATCATCCCCGACACTGCTGTTTTCCTCACAACTACAGCTGCTTTCATTATCGCAATAGTGCTGTCACTGTCAATATTATGCTGTCATCGTACCCATAGCTGCCTTCATCACAACTGCAGCTGCTGACAGTACTACCACATTTGCTTCCATCCCCACTACAGCTGCTGTCAGTACTACCACATTTGCTTTCATCCCCACTACAGCTGCTGTCAGTACTACCACATTTGCTTTCATCTCCACTACAGCTGCTGTCAGTACTACCACATTTGCTTTCATCACCACAATCGCATTTGCTTTCATCCCCACTACAGCTGCTGTCAGTACTACCACATTTGCTTTCATCACCACAATCGCATTTGCTTTCATCCCCACTACAGCTGCTGTCAGTTCTATCACATTTGCTTTCATCCCCACTACAGCCGCTGTCAGTACTATCACATTTGCTTTCATCACCACTGTAGCTGCTGTCAGTTCTACCACATTTGCTTTCATCCCCACTACAGCTGCTGTCAGTACTATCACATTTGCTTTCATCACCACAATCGCATTTGCTTTCATCCCCACTACAGCCGCTGTCAGTACTTTAACATTTGCTGTCATCACCATTGTAGCTGCTGTCAGTACTATCACATTTGCTTTCATCCCCACTAAAGCTACTGGCAATGTTCTTACAGCTGCTTCCATCACTGCAACATCTGCATGCACTACTACTACATCATCATTTTCATTACATCAGCTGCTGCCCTTACCCGTACATATGCTGTCATCATTATCATAGCTGCTGTCATCAAGACCACAGCTGATGTTACAACTACTAGCTAGTTGCATGTCCATTACATAAATCTGCAAACAACCTCAGCATTTATTGGATGTTTGTAATTTACTGGGCAACTTTACGTTCAATAGTTTGCGATTAAATGGGCAATTTTACTTTTAATAGTTTGCGATTAACTGGGCAGATTTACGTTCAATAGCTTGCGATTAACTGGGCAATTTTACGTTCAATAGTTTGTAATTAACTGGGCAATTTTGCGTTCAATAGTTTGCAATTAATTGGAAATTTTACGTTCAATAGTTTGCAATTAACTGGGCAATTTTACATTCAATAGTTTGAAATTAACTGAGCAATTTTACGTTCAATGAGTGGCACCTTGCAGTCTTGACAGACTAAAGTATGTGAGTTGGAATATGGCCAATATTCCATCACAATGCCTGGGCAGAGCTTCAGAGAAACATGTGGTGCCCAAACGACATGATTCCTCTCTCGGCCTAATCTTGTGTTTTCCAGAGGAATAGGTAACCAATACGTCTGGCACAAGGTAGGCTGCAGACGCTGGCGGCACAGCGTCAAAACCTCCGAGACCTCGCCACCACGAGCAGATGGCGAGTGATGGCCAGACCCTGGCATCCAAGGGACCCGGCTTAGAGGCGTTCAGCCAAGTCCCACAGGTGAGGGCCTCGTACGAGCCCGGATCATAAGGGCGCGCACAACTGACAACCACAAGTGTCCGGGCCTGTGTAAAGCGTTCACTATCGTCAGACTCTCCACCTGACTTTAGCGGACCCCGCGACCAGCGGGAATAGGCCCGCCAGAGCTACCGCAGGAGATATTACTTGTCTATTGCTAGCAAATCTCCCATCCTTCCACAGTGCGGATCTCGCGACCGGCGAGAATAGTCCCGCCGGAGATTATGCTCGTCTGCTGCGAACAAATCTCTACCGAGACTACTGAATAAGAAAAGATTTACGTTCAATAGTTTGCAATTAAATGGGCAATTTTACGTTCAATAATTTGCAATTATCTGGGTAATTTTACGTTCAGCAGTTTGTGATTTACTGCGCAATTTTACGTTCAGTAGTTTGTGATTTACTGTGCAATATTACGTTCTGTAGTTTCTCATCAGAGGTTGGCGTGGCTAAGAGATTTAACCGCCTTAATCTCTATTTTCTCACCTCGGCTTGGTGAGTCCGTTTCACACGCCGGTTAGTTGGGCTTAAATGTTGAGGTCTCGTTCAGAAAGCACTGGCAAACAAGGAAACGTAAAACGTCCCAGTAAATCACAAACACAAAAACAGCCAACACGGGTTTGGGGTTGATGGCAACGTCCTGCAAAATGACATGTTTCAGAACGATCGACGCTTCGTTACACAGAAATCAACGCAAAGCTACCTGCTTCCAAATCGCCGGCGGCTGATTTCCAATCCTTGATCCGGTGTAGCAAGGAATTGTCAAATTGCGTGCCACTAACCTCTGAGTCAAGACGTCGATGTTACCACTACCACAGACGACAGAAACAAGTACAGCAACAAACGATAGAAACAAGCACAGCAAAAAACGGTAGAAACAAGAACAGCAACAAGCGGTAGATACAAGTAGAGCAACAAGCGATAGGAAACAAGTCCAGCAACAAACGATAGAAACAATTACAAGTTTCTATCGTTTGTTACTGTATGTGTTTCTATCGTTTGTTCCCGTACTTGTTTCTATCGTTTGTTGTTGTACATGTTTCTATCGTATTTTGCTGTACATGTTTCTATCGTTAGTTGCTATACATGTTTCTATCGTTTGTTGCTGTACTTGTTTCTATCGATTGTTTCTGTGTTCCAATTCAAGCACCAAGCGACTTTACTCACTCCAGAAACGGGCCATGAGTTTAATTTATAGCAACCATTTAACTGGAAATCATAGCCTGCATAAACGTCTTCAGTTACTACCACTTCGCAAACGTCTGTTTTTCAATAAGCCAAACTAATTCACAGAAACCTACATCGGAATGCCCCAAATTACCTTTGGCCAATGTTTACATATAATGCTAGACACAGTAACCGATTAAATAGATTACACATTCCGAAGCCTAGGATAGACTTATACAAAACAAGCTTAACGTACACTGCCACTCAGCTGTGGAACAATCTTCCACATGAAATAAAAGACATCACCAATCCCTATACAAATAATCGCAAATTATTTGAACACTATCTCAGTACGTATTACCTTCCCCCTTAATAATAGAAATAATAATAAAACCCTAGTGTAACAGCCAGCCCTCTTTTAGTAGGCCAGTATATTCCACGTAGCTAATAACAAGTGTCACACCAGTTATTACTATTACTGAGTCGTGTAGTATTGATTTTTCATTTTCCACATGCCATTATACTGCATATCTTTCATATTGTTGCTGTTTTCAGTTAGCCTTGAATGATGTGTGAATTATATAATGTATGAAAGAGAGTGATAAAAGAGCAGAATGTTAGACGGGCCTGCGCACCCAGTTCTTAACCCTTTGAAAATAAAGTGTGTTTGTTTGTTTGCACTTGTTTCTATCGCTTGTTGCTGTAGTCTTTTCTATCGTAGGAAAACATTTTCAGCAAGAAATGATAGAAACAAGTACAACAATAGAAACAAGTACAGCACCAAACGATAGAAAAGACTACAGCAAAAACGATAGAAACAAGTAAAGCAACAAACGATAGAAATAAGTACAGCAACAAACAATAGAAATAAGCACAGCAACAAACAATAGAAACAAGTACAGCAACAAACAATATAAATAAGCACAACAACAAACAATAGAAATAAGCACAACAACAAACAATAGAAACATGTACAGCAACAAACAATAGAAATAAGCACAGCAACAAACAATAGAAATAAGCACAGCAACAAACAATAGAAACAAGTACAGCAACAAACAACAGAAATAAACACAGCAACAAACAATAGAAATAAGCACAACAACAAACAATAGAAATAAGCACAGCAACAAACAATAGAAATAAGCACAACAACAAACAACAGAAATAAGCACAACAACAAACAATAGAAATAAACACAACAACAAACAACAGAAATAAGCACAACAACAAACAATAGAAATAAGCACAACAACAAACAATAGAAATAAACACAACAACAAACAATAGAAATAAACACAGCAACAAACAACAGAAATAAACACAACAACAAACAATAGAAATAAACACAACAACAAACAATAGAAATAAACACAACAACAAACAATAGAAATAAACACAACAACAAACAATAGAAATAAACACAACAACAAACAATAGAAATAAACACAACAACAAACAATAGAAATAAACACAACAACAAACAACAGAAATAAACACAGCAACAAACAATAGAAATAAACACAACAACAAACAATAGAAATAAACACAACAACAAACAATAGAAATAAACACAACAACAAACAATAGAAATAAACACAACAACAAACAACAGAAATAAACACAACAACAAACAATAGAAACAAGTACAGCAACAAACAATAGAAATAAGCACAACAACAAACAATAGAAACAAGTTTAGCAACAAACAACAGAAATAAACACAGCAACAAACAATAGAAATAAGTACAGCAACAAACAATAGAAACAAGTTTAGCAACAAACAACAGAAATAAACACAGCAACAAACAATAGAAATAAGCACAACAACAAACAATAGAAACAAGTACAGCAACAAACAATAGAAATAAGCACAACAACAAACAATAGAAATAAGCACAGCAACAAACAATAGAAATAAGCACAACAACAAACAATAGAAACAAGTACAGCAACAAACAATAGAAATAAGCACAACAACAAACAATAGAAATAAGCACAACAACAAACAATAGAAATAAGCACAGCAACAAACAATAGAAATAAGCACAGCAACAAACAATAGAAATAAGCACAACAACAAACAATAGAAACAAGTACAGCAACAAACAATAGAAATAAGCACAACAACAAACAATAGAAACAAGTACAGCAACAAACAATAGAAATAAGCACAACAACAAACAATAGAAAGAAGTACAGCAACAAACAATAGAAATAAACACAGCAACAAACAATAGAAACAAGTACAGCAACAAACAATATAAATAAGCACAACAACAAACAATAGAAATAAGCACAACAACAAACAATAGAAATAAGCACAACAACAAACAATAGAAACAAGTACAGCAACAAACAATAGAAATAAGCACAACAACAAACAATATAAATAAGCACAACAACAAACAATAGAAACAAGTACAGCAACAAACAATAGAAATAAGCACAACAACAAACAATAGAAACAAGTACAGCAACAAACAATATAAATAAGCACAACAACAAACAATAGAAACAAGTACAGCAACAAACAATATAAATAAGCACAACAACAAACAATAGAAACAAGTACAGCAACAAACAATAGAAATAAGCACAACAACAAACAATAGAAACAAGTACAGCAACAAACAATAGAAATAAGCACAACAACAAACAATAGAAACAAGTACAGCAACAAACAATATAAATAAGCACAACAACAAACAATAGAAATAAGCACAACAACAAACAATAGAAACAAGTACAGCAACAAACAATAGAAATAAGCACAACAACAAACAATAGAAACAAGTACAGCAACAAACAATAGAAATAAGCACAACAACAAACAATAGAAACAAGTACAGCAACAAACAATAGAAATAAGCACAGCAACAAACAACAGAAATAAGCACAACAACAAACAATAGAAACAAGTACAGCAACAAACAATAGAAATAAGCACAACAACAAACAATAGAAATAAGCACAACAACAAACAATAGAAATAAGCACAACAACAAACAATAGAAACAAGTACAGCAACAAACAATAGAAATAAGCACAACAACAAACAATAGAAACAAGTACAGCAACAAACAATAGAAATAAGCACAACAACAAACAATAGAAACAAGTTTAGCAACAAACAATAGAAATAAGTACAACAACAAACAATAGAAATAAGCACAACAACAAACAATAGAAACAAGTACAGCAACAAACAATAGAAATAAGCACAACAACAAACAATAGAAACAAGTATAGCAACAAACAATAGAAATAAACACAGCAACAAACAATAGAAATAAGCACAACAACAAACAATAGAAACAAGTACAGCAACAAACAATAGAAATAAGCACAGCAACAAACAATAGAAATAAGCACAACAACAAACAATAGAAATAAGCACAACAACAAACAATAGAAACAAGTACAGCAACAAACAATAGAAATAAGCACAACAACAAACAATAGAAACAAGTATAGCAACAAACAATAGAAACAAGTTTAGCAACAAACAATAGAAATAAAAACAACAACAAACAATAGAAATAAGCACAGCAACAAACAATAGAAACAAGTATAGCAACAAACAATAGAAACAAGTTTAGCAACAAACAACAGAAATAAACACAGCAACAAACAATAGAAACAAGTATAGCAACAAACAATAGAAACAAGTACAGCAACAAACAATAGAAATAAACACAGCAACAAACAATAGAAACAAGTATAGCAACAAACAATAGAAACAAGTATAGCAACAAACAATAGAAACAAGTACAGCAACAAACAATAGAAACAAGTATAGCAACAAACAATAGAAACAAGTATAGCAACAAACAATAGAAACAAGTACAGCAACAAACAATAGAAACAAGTATAGCAACAAACAATAGAAACAAGTATAGCAACAAACAATAGAAACAAGTACAGCAACAAACAATAGAAACAAGTACAGCAACAAACAATAGAAACAAGTATAGCAACAAACAATAGAAACAAGTACAGCAACAAACAATAGAAACAAGTATAGCAACAAACAATAGAAACAAGTATAGCAACAAACAATAGAAACAAGTACAGCAACAAACAATAGAAACAAGTACAGCAACAAACAATAGAAACAAGTATAGCAACAAACAATAGAAACAAGTATAACAACAAACAATAGAAACAAGTATAGCAACAAACAATAGAAACAAGTACAGCAACAAACAATAGAAACAAGTATAGCAACAAACAATAGAAACAAGTATAACAACAAACAATAGAAATAAACACAGCAACAAACAACAGAAATAAACACAGCAACAAACAATAGAAACAAGTACAGCAACAAACAATAGAAACAAGTATAGCAACAAACAATAGAAACAAGTATAGCAACAAACAATAGAAATAAACACAGCAACAAACAATAGAAACAAGTACAGCAACAAACAATAGAAACAAGTATAGCAACAAACAATAGAAACAAGTATAGCAACAAACAATAGAAATAAACACAGCAACAAACAATAGAAACAAGTACAGCAACAAACAATAGAAACAAGTATAGCAACAAACAATAGAAACAAGTACAGCAACAAACAATAGAAATAAACACAGCAACAAACAATAGAAACAAGTACAGCAACAAACAATAGAAACAAGTATAGCAACAAACAATAGAAACAAGTATAGCAACAAACAATAGAAACAAGTATAGCAACAAACAATAGAAACAAGTATAAGCAACAAACAATAGAAATAAGCACAGCAACAAACAATAGAAACAAGTATAGCAACAAACAATAGAAACAAGTACAGCAACAAACAATAGAAACAAGTATAGCAACAAACAATAGAAATAAACACAGCAACAAACAATAGAAACAAGTACAGCAACAAACAATAGAAACAAGTATAGCAACAAACAATAGAAACAAGTATAGCAACAAACAATAGAAATAAACACAGCAACAAACAATAGAAACAAGTACAGCAACAAACAATAGAAACAAGTATAGCAACAAACAATAGAAACAAGTACAGCAACAAACAATAGAAATAAACACAGCAACAAACAATAGAAACAAGTACAGCAACAAACAATAGAAACAAGTATAGCAACAAACAATAGAAACAAGTATAGCAACAAACAATAGAAACAAGTATAGCAACAAACAATAGAAATAAACACAGCAACAAACAATAGAAACAAGTACAGCAACAAACAATAGAAACAAGTACAGCAACAAACAATAGAAACAAGTATAGCAACAAACAATAGAAACAAGTATAGCAACAAACAATAGAAATAAACACAGCAACAAACAATAGAAATAAACACAGCAACAAACAATAGAAACAAGTACAGCAACAAACAATAGAAACAAGTACAGCAACAAACAATAGAAACAAGTACAGCAACAAACAATAGAAACAAGTATAGCAACAAACAATAGAAACAAGTATAGCAACAAACAATAGAAATAAACACAGCAACAAACAATAGAAATAAACACAGCAACAAACAATAGAAACAAGTATAGCAACAAACAATAGAAACAAGTATAGCAACAAACAATAGAAATAAACACAGCAACAAACAACAGAAATAAACACAGCAACAAACAACAGAAATAAACACAGCAACAAACAATAGAAACAAGTATAGCAACAAACAATAGAAATAAGCACAACAACAAACAATAGAAATAAACACAGCAACAAACAACAGAAATAAACACAGCAACAAACAATAGAAATAAACACAACAACAAACAACAGAAATAAACACAGCAACAAACAACAGAAATAAACACAACAACAAACAACAGAAATAAACACAGCAACAAACAACAGAAATAAACACAACAACAAACAACAGAAATAAACACAACAACAAACAACAGAAATAAACACAACAACAAACAACAGAAATAAACACAACAACAAACAACAGAAATAAACACAACAACAAACAATAGAAATAAGCACAACAACAAACAATAGAAATAAACACAGCAACAAACAATAGAAATAAACACAGCAACAAACAATAGAAACAAGTACAGCAACAAACAATAGAAACAAGTACAGCAACAAACAATAGAAACAAGTATAGCAACAAACAATAGAAATAAACACAGCAACAAACAATAGAAACAAGTATAGCAACAAACAATAGAAACAAGTACAGCAACAAACAACAGAAATAAACACAGCAACAAACAATAGAAATAAACACAGCAACAAACAATAGAAACAAGTATAGCAACAAACAATAGAAACAAGTACAGCAACAAACAATAGAAACAAGTATAGCAACAAACAATAGAAACAAGTACAGCAACAAACAATAGAAATAAGCACAACAACAAACAATAGAAACAAGTACAGCAACAAACAATAGAAATAAACACAGCAACAAACAATAGAAATAAACACAGCAACAAACAATAGAAATAAGCACAACAACAAACAATAGAAACAAGTACAGCAACAAACAATAGAAATAAGCACAACAACAAACAATAGAAACAAGTACAGCAACAAACAATAGAAATAAGCACAACAACAAACAATAGAAACAAGTACAGCAACAAACAATAGAAATAAACACAGCAACAAACAATAGAAATAAACACAGCAACAAACAATAGAAACAAGTACAGCAACAAACAATAGAAACAAGTACAGCAACAAACAATAGAAACAAGTATAGCAACAAACAATAGAAATAAACACAGCAACAAACAATAGAAACAAGTATAGCAACAAACAATAGAAACAAGTACAGCAACAAACAACAGAAATAAATACAGCAACAAACAATAGAAATAAACACAGCAACAAACAATAGAAACAAGTATAGCAACAAACAATAGAAACAAGTATAGCAACAAACAATAGAAACAAGTATAGCAACAAACAATAGAAACAAGTACAGCAACAAACAATAGAAATAAGCACAACAACAAACAATAGAAACAAGTATAGCAACAAACAATAGAAACAAGTACAGCAACAAACAATAGAAATAAGTATAGCAACAAACAATAGAAATAAGTACAGCAACAAACAATAGAAATAAACACAGCAACAAACAATAGAAACAAGTACAGCAACAAACAATAGAAACAAGTACAGCAACAAACAATAGAAACAAGTACAGCAACAAACAATAGAAATAAGCACAACAACAAACAATAGAAATAAGTACAGCAACAAACAATAGAAATAAGTACAGCAACAAACAATAGAAACAAGTACAGCAACAAACAATAGAAACAAGTACAGCAACAAACAATAGAAACAAGTACAGCAACAAACAATATAAATAAGTACAGCAACAAACAATAGAAATAAGTACAGCAACAAACAATAGAAATAAGTACAGCAACAAACAATATAAATAAGTACAGCAACAAACAATAGAAACAAGCACAGCAACAAACAATAGAAACAAGTACAGCAACAAACAATAGAAATAAGTACAGCAACAAACAATAGAAACAAGTACAGCAACAAACAATAGAAACAAGTACAGCAACAAACAATAGAAACAAGTACAGCAACAAACAATAGAAATAAGTACAGCAACAAACAATAGAAACAAGTACAGCAACAAACAATAGAAATAAGCACAGCAACAAACAATAGAAACAAGTACAGCAACAAACAATAGAAAACAAGTACAGCAACAAACAATAGAAATAAGTACAGCAACAAACAATAGAAACAAGTACAGCAACAAACAATAGAAACAAGCACAGCAACAAACAATAGAAACAAGTTTAGCAACAAACAATAGAAACAAGTACAGCAACAAACAAGAGAACCAGTACAGCAACAAACGGTAGAAACAAGTACAGCAACAAACAATAGAAATAACTACAGCAACAAACAATAGAAACAAGGTACAGCAACAAACAATAGAAACAAGTACTAGCAACAAACAATAGAAACAAGTCACAGCAACAAACAATAGAAATAATACAGCAACAAACAATAGAAATAACACAGCAACAAACAATAGAAAAAACTACAGCAACAAACAATAGAAACAGCACAGCAACAAACACTAGAAACAAGTCAGCAACAAACAATAGGAAACAAGTACAGCCAACAAACAATAGAAACAAGTACAGCAACAAACAATAGAAACAAAGTACAGCAACAAACAATAGAAATAAACACAGCAACAAACAATAGAAACATATACAGCAACAAACAATAGAAACAAGTACAGCAACAAACAATAGAAATAAACACAGCAACAAACAATAGAAATAAGTACAGCAACAAACAATAGAAACAAGTACAGCAACAAACAATAGAAATAAGCACAGCAACAAGCAATAGAAATAAGTACAGCAACAAGCAATAGAAATAAGTACAGCAACAAACAATAGAAATAAGTACAGCAACAAACAATAGAAACAAGTACAGCAACAAACAATAGAAATAAGTACAGCAACAAACAATAGAAATAAGTACAGCAACAAGCAATAGAAATAAGTACAGCAACAAACAATAGAAATAAGCACAGCAACAAACAATAGAAACAAGTACAGCAACAAACAATAGAAACAAGTACAGCAACAAACAATAGAAATAAGTACAGCAACAAACAATAGAAATAAGCACAGCAACAAACAATAGAAACAAGTACAGCAACAAACAATAGAAATAAGCACAGCAACAAACAATAGAAACAAGTACAGCAACAAACAATAGAAATAAGTACAGCAACAAGCAATAGAAATAAGTACAGCAACAAACAATAGAAACAAGCACAGCAACAAACAATAGAAACAAGTACAGCAACAAACAATAGAAACAAGTACAGCAACAAGCAATAGAAATAAGTACAGCAACAAGCAATAGAAATAAGTACAGCAACAAACAATAGAAATAAGCACAGCAACAAACAATAGAAACAAGTACAGCAACAAACAATAGAAATAAGTACAGCAACAAGCAATAGAAATAAGTACAGCAACAAACAATAGAAATAAGCACAGCAACAAACAATAGAAACAAGTACAGCAACAAGCAATAGAAATAAGTACAGCAACAAACAATAGAAATAAGTACAGCAACAAACAATAGAAATAAGCACAGCAACAAACAATAGAAATAAGCACAGCAACAAGCAATAGAAATAAGTACAGCAACAAACAATAGAAATAAGTACAGCAACAAACAATAGAAATAAGCACAGCAACAAACAATAGAAATAAGCACAGCAACAAACAATAGAAATAAGCACAGCAACAAACAATAGAAATAAGCACAGCAACAAGCAATAGAAATAAGTACAGCAACAAACAATAGAAATAAGTACAGCAACAAACAATAGAAATAAGTACAGCAACAAACAATAGAAATAAGCACAGCAACAAACAATAGAAATAAGCACAGCAACAAACAATAGAAATAAGCACAGCAACAAACAATAGAAATAAGCACAGCAACAAGCAATAGAAATAAGTACAGCAACAAACAATAGAAATAAGTACAGCAACAAACAATAGAAATAAGCACAGCAACAAACAATAGAAATAAGCACAGCAACAAACAATAGAAATAAGCACAGCAACAAACAATAGAAATAAGCACAGCAACAAGCAATAGAAATAAGTACAGCAACAAACAATAGAAATAAGTACAGCAACAAACAATAGAAATAAGCACAGCAACAAACAATAGAAATAAGTACAGCAACAAACAATAGAAACAAGCACAGCAACAAACAATAGAAATAAGTACAGCAACAAACAATAGAAATAAGCACAGCAACAAACAATAGAAATAAGCACAGCAACAAGCAATAGAAATAAGTACAGCAACAAACAATAGAAATAAGCACAGCAACAAACAATAGAAATAAGTACAGCAACAAACAATAGAAATAAGCACAGCAACAAACAATATAAATAAGTACAGCAACAAACAATAGAAACAAGTATAGCAACAAACAATAGAAACAAGTATAGCAACAAACAATAGAAACAAGTTTAGCAACAAACAACAGAAATAAACACAGCAACAAACAATAGAAATAAGCACAGCAACAAACAATATAAATAAGTACAGCAACAAACAATAGAAACAAGTACAGCAACAAACAATAGAAACAAGTACAGCAACAAACAATAGAAACAAGTACAGCAACA